>OY757928.1:36967331-36999831 GCA_963585895.1 Sepioteuthis lessoniana | reverse complement strand
AGAATTATTTCTTGTGTAGCAGCTTTTAGTTTAGACTTCGAGGAAAATTCCCTTCCGCTTACTATATTTATTGTCTTCCATACTAATCGTGATAGTCTATGTTCAACCAACTTTCTGATTCTATTGATTTAGCCTTAAATTTGTTCAAGCGTCTTGATAGGTTTTATGAGATTTCTTAAGTTTCAGAGTCTCAGCATTTTTTTGGTTTCTTTTATTCTGTACGGAGGCTTCTTCTCTGTTAACTCTATTTTCCCTGACAGCATTTGACTCTCAGGGAATCTTATTTTTGGCTCTTACTTCGGTTGGTATGCATATGGTTGCTGCTTCCACAAGGGCAGTATCACATTTTTTTCATATTTATCTTTTGGAGTAAATCTTTCAGATGTGTCCTGAAGCGATTCAAATTTGTACCTTAAATTTAAAGCATCTTTATTTCTAATATCAATATTGTCAATTGAGTTATATCAATTAGTTGTTTCAGTTTTTTCTTGGTAGACTCAGGCAATTCTTTGCTAGGATGATACTGTAATCGGATGATACTCCTTCAAAAGGGGAGCATGTCTCACAGGTGAAAGCCCGGTTTATTTGAACTCATAAGTGATGTACTCCTGTGGACCCCTTCTAATGAACGAGCAAAGGCAGGACGTTCAGCTCGAACCTATATTCTGCAGCTCTGTGCCGATACGGGATGTAGCCTTAAGGCTCTGTCGGAAGTAAGGGACAATAGAGAGGTGTGGCGAGAGAGGGTCAGAAATATCCGTGCTGATAGCATGACGTGATGGTGATGATGAGGATATAAATATATAATCTAACTATAATGGTAACTCCTGCACGAGAACTGACTCATGCAAGAGACCCACTAATGCCAGAGATGAAAGAAATATTACTACATTCTATAATGCGATATATTCAATTATTCGACAGATTCCTAAATGCAAGTGTCCTGGATATGATGCTAAACGGTCCCATGGTGAGGTCCCAGTAATCCTGGGGCTTTTGAGAATACAGAGCAATCCTTCATTGCCATTGCTCCCAGGTCCACTCTGGCCCAGCGTGGTAGCACCTGATAGGGCCTTATCTATGGTTTAAATAGACTTGTCAAACGTGTGATTAAACTGAATAGCTCTAAATGGAAATGTTTTGGACACTTAAACCGTACTTACATTAAAACTGTGAGCTTATGCTAAACTGAATTATTTGAAATAGAACTGTTTTTTGACATTGAAACTGTATTTACACAAAACTGAATTGTTTAACATAGAACTGTTTTGAAAATTAACTGTGTGTAAACAAAAACTGTTCTTATACTAAACTGAATGAGCTGAATTAGAACTGCTTGACTAAACTGAATAGCTAGAAATAGAAATGTTTTTCACAATTAAACTGTGTACTCATGCGAAACTTAATTGTTTACATAAAAATGGATTTGGAGTTAAATAACCTACTAAGATTGATATGCCATAAAACCCAACCAACCAACCAACCAACCAACCTGCAACTTTTTGATTATGGAAGGAGACATGTATGCTCTCATAGACAACGCCAAAAATTATAAATTCCCTTTACACAACTCATCAAATAGGAAACGTGAATATCTTGCAGAGTTTTCTGTTAAGAAAAACCTTCTATGACTAAACACACAATTTCTAAGAATAACGGGGGAAATATCAACATACACGTACCAAAAAAAAATCCACTCCCACACTTCCACCGTATATATATATATATATATATATATATATATATATATATATAAACGATGCAATGAGTAAACTATCCCATATTTTACATTATTAATTTCGTGTATGTGCTTTGCTGGTTTCAAGTTTTGTCTAGCGTACTGTAAACTAGAATAAGTTTGGCACTGTCTGTAAGGAAATCTGCCCCATGATGTAATTAACTCTTCAAGGAGTTTGGAAAGAGCATGTTCTTCTGTTTGGTATTTTCCTTGGAAGATCTATTATGAAGCTTTGAGGGAGGTTTTTGAGATATTCTGACGAGAGTAAAGAGGATTTAAAAATGTTGGATAAGTGCAATGGTGCTAGGAAGGATCATTCTGATCGTTCTGATGAAAAATACCTCTCAAATTTGTTGTTGAGTTTCAGGATATGCTTAAGAACGATCTAAGCAAGAAATTTAGGTCTAGAGCTCGGGACACGGATGTGTCTAAAATTCTAATCAGGAATGAAGAAATTCGCTATTTCTATTAGAAAATGAGAAAGGTAATTTTTATCACTTGCCATAAAGAACAATAAAAAAATACCACGCTGTATAGCTTTTAAACAAATTCAAGTCTTCCCACCAACTGAACAGGTTTTTCTTTTTCTCTGATGATAATACTTTCTGCCAGAATTAGATTGTAAATTCACGAATCAACCGTTGGCTTGCTCTGACCCCACAAGATGTGCCGTTATTGATGAAAAGCCAACACCTAGTCAACATCAGGGTGTTGTGTGGTCAGCAGAAATGGTGACATTGTGCTACCAGTTAGCTGCCCATAGAATTAACATGAAAGCCTACATCTAGTTCCTGGGGGACGTAATGTTGCCCTCTGTGCAGCTCTAAAGATGAACTGAAAGACTGGATACCTTCAAACACGTCAGAAAGGCTTGCGAGAGGTTTGTGAGTCATTTGGAGGCCGTTATTGAAGCTTATGGAAATCGTTTGGAGGCCATGTTTGAAGCGTACAGAAAACGTTTGGACACCGTGGTAGAAGTTTACGGAAGTCGTTTGGAGGCCGTGGTTGAATATTACGGAACTCGTTTGGTGGCTATGTTCGAAGCTTATGGAAGTCGTTTGGAAGCCGTAGTTGAAGCTTACAGTGTTATATTGTAATGAATTTAATCAAAATATTTTAAGTTATTTTCATATAAATTTTTGGTGAATAGGTGAAATAAACTGCTATAGCAGTGTTGTTTTCATTTTTTGCGTAATTTCAATGATATATCACATGATCTATCTTCGATAACTTCTAGATATACACAGTAAGACGGGATTTTTTATGTCTTTGTTAGGTGCCAGATTTGGAAATTTAACGGTCCATAATCCACGTGTGCCACCAACGGTAGAAATGCAAAAAAAAAAAAACTAAAAAAAAACAACATGCGTCACCAAATCTAAAATAGAAAAAACGCATGTGTGCCATGTTTTTCTGAAATAACTTTTCCCAAGGTTATTCAGTATAAATCGAATAAAATCTCCAGAACTAGTTTGCAGCAGCACAAGTAATCTTAGACTACACACAAAACAAATGCATCAAAATTTCAAACCCGTAAAGAATTTTTATTATCTAAGTAAATTTCTGGTTCAATACACGTAATGTAATTGTTAAAACACTGGACTCCGGAATTGTAGTAAGCGAGTTCGAACTTTTGTTGCGCTATTACGTTCACTTTCGGATAAATACCATTGGGAATAGTATGAATTCCGTATTCTCCCATCTGTGGGTTAAATAGTACCACTAGCGATGGATTTGACATTAGATAACACGAGAAGGTTCAGAGGCCCTTAAATAACTGTTGTGTTCTGGTTAGTGAACACGAGTAGTAGTAATAATAATACAAACCACGATATATGAGGAAATAGTTATATTTACAGGAAAAAGTATTTATAAGAGAGATACTATTAGTAGTAGGAACACAGATTAGTGATAGTGTAAGGATATACTTCAACAATAGGAAATGCTCTTCAGACTCGTAGACGTAGACTGATCGTAGACTGATCCCAGACTGATCTGGACTGATCTCCCTTCTGGTATTAGAGCTACTTCCATATATGGTAGATGGCCTAACTCAATATGCTGGAAAGGTTGGTGATACCCAACAATAACAAATAAAAAAACCAGTACACAAATAAACATTCAAAAAGAACAATAGAAACTCTATGAGGACTGTAAAAATATAAATAAGAATACGCACACAGCATCATTTTCTAAGTTTATTTGCAAAAATAATATCTTAAATGACGTGTTTTAACTCAACCTCATGTTATTGCATTGTTTGTTTGCTTAATCTAGAATTCAATTTCACCCGTTACACATTTATCAAAACATCACAAAAACGCCTCTGTTAGTATTTAGCAATATTGTGTTTTTACGTCGGTGCTCATAATTGGCTGCAACATTCCAGCTTCTCAGGTAAAAGAGACCTGGAAACCTCTCTCATACAAGCACAATTTTGATGGGCTTAACCAGTCATCCAAATGACATAACCAGTCATCCAAACATCTTCATTTGCTGCCATTTTTTTTTCGAGAAGGAAATATTTGAATACCATTTCATTAAGGAAAAACAACCGTATATCTCTGTGTGATTAGACGCTCATCTTGTAACGATTATCGTCGCAAGAAATGTACACAACTAACCGAGTTCAAATTCTACCTGAATCTGTTCGCTATTTATTTAGCGCTAATGACCTTTAGAACGCTTATGAATCCAACTATTCTACCTCCAGGTATGTGTAAATATTTATGATGACTGTAATTTTATGATTAGTTCGGGAACAGGTGTACGAGAAGGCAAGCTCTAAATTCAAAAAAATGACTTTGTGTTTCAAAAGGGATGGGGTTATGCGTATATCTCTCGGTATATCTGCTGATACATTTGAACGAGTTCCTTCAATTTTTGATGTAGGGGAGAGCAGAAAACCAGAAAGCTATCGAGAATTTTTGTAAAACTCATCTTCACCATTTCAGGATGTTGATAAAGAAAGCAAAATATTTTTCACTCCCATTAGCTTCTTCATCTACTAAGTTTTATACTAGCAATATCTGAGGTATTCAAATCTGTGGCTGGTTTAAAATCTCATTCAAGACTCAAACATCTGAACTAAAGAAATCTGTTAGACCCACATACGAAAATAATTGAACTATTTGGTGTATTCTGGGTTAGTATTTTCCTTGCGGATCGACTGTTGACACGTTGACTCGTGTATACGCAAAATTAATATAATTAGAAACGTTCTCCTTGGCATCTATGCCTTTTTTCATATAAAACTGGGTTGGACTATTTCTCTCCCTCCGCTAGGAGTGTATAGATACTCATTCAAAATCGATGGGAGAGTCTAATATATATATATATATATATATATATATATATATATATATATATATATATTCTCAACCCCGAACCTCGACGTTAACCACTCCATGAAGGAATTAACGTTTGCCACGAGCGTAACGCAAAGCTTTTCAAAGGAATTGAACCCTCCAGTTTCCGTTAGCGTAAATATAACAAAAAAAAATTAATACTTATACGTTAAAATTCTCTTGCCTAGTTTGAGACTACTGATGGCTGTGATGTTATGTAATTAGGCTGACATAAAATTAGCCGCGTTCCAATCATAGCTAGAAGTTACTCACGTGTCGAGCTACACTGATGAGTTGTGATAGAAGGAAAAAGTTTGTCTGTGGATGACAATATATATATATATATATATATATATAATTTCTCAGTTCAAACCAAACACTGCATATGTGGTATTGGAATATCATTCCCGTTTCAGCACTTTTTCTACTTATCTTCCCATCCACCCAGGGCCGTGATCCAACTAACCGTCCATGTGCGCTGTTGTATCTCCGAACGACTGCCAAAATTCTTTATAATAGAGGACAGAAAAAAAAATGATTGTCATGATCCATAATTATACGACTGAGTAAGCTGTAAAATCTTGGAGAAATTTACCTTACACTCTCAGGATGTAATGCTGTTGATCCGAAATCTGGTCACGCTACCCTTGGAAAGATCACACAAATCTGCTAATAAAGAAGCAAGCAGATCGCTATTTGTCCATGTGGCAGAATGAACTGACCGATTTAGGAGCGTAAAACGAAAGAAGAACGTGGATCAGTAGAATCTCCACTAATAACTTTACACTGAGATAATTTGAAACATGATAAAAGACGTGCTCTGAGATTCTAATTGAAGTCACTCCTCTCTGATCGATGACAAGCAGAATCATGGTCGCCTGTAGGCGTCTTCCTATTAATCTATCTATTTCGCTGGTGTAATTTTGGACAGAACTCTTGATTGTTTGGAAAAATCTAGCAAGGAGTGGTCGTCATCGGAGTCTTTCAAATGGCTTCGGCAAATCGATATTGCCCAAACTCTTTGAAGGGCGCTCAATATTTCCAACTGTATATCCTTTACGTTCCAGTGATCTTACAAGGCCAAAGCAATGGAAGTCAAGACGCTAGCTCCACATAACGAATTCGTTCGTCCTTTTTCAGACTCTAGGCTTGCCTGTGAGTTAATGTCTGTATTCTTGTGGTCTTTCGGTTCTATTACGGTAACAAGCTCATTATGGAACAGAGATGTTAGGTTTAAAATTTATTGTTAAAAAATTCAGATATTCCGTCCACTCTAATCCTTACGTATATGCTGACATAGCGAATGCTGAAAACGTATATAGTGAAAGCAACTAGTTATGCATGCAGCTCTGTGGGCTGGGGCTGAAGAATACACTGACTGCATCTCTGCAGGAGGTAAGACTATTCCAACGAGTGTCCTGTGTTGACGTTGAACAATTTTATTGCGAGGCACCGGTCTTGGATATCTAGGGAATGTGTTGTACGGCTTGGTTACCATCGGTCTCAGGTCAACTCTGTCCTGGAGTGGTAGCATCTGATAGGGTCATTTCTATGGATCAAATAGAACTGTTTAACATTTAAACCGAGTACAAAAAAATGATTAATGCTAAAATAAATTGTTTGGAATAGAACTGTTTGATCATTTATTTGTGAGTTGACAAATGACTGTTTGATTGAATTGTTCGTTATGCAAAGTAATGATTGGTACCAATTGACTGAGTACTAACGAAGGAGTAATATTGAATTGAATAATTTGTTTACAAATGCAATAGTTCTAACCAATTCACAGAGTGCAAACGAATGGGTAATTTTGAATGGAATTATAAGTGTTGGATAGTAATGATTGAAACAATTTGACTGTGTAAAAACAACAGTAATACCAGAATGCAAACGAATTTGTTCTTACTCATTTAAAATGAAATTACCGACAATATATCTTACATATCAATATATATCTATTAAAATCTATGCAAACAAATGTATAATGTTGATTCTTTATTGTTGCATGGCACTACTTGAAAGTATTTAATTACAAAAAGATAAACCCAGGCTTGTTTACAAATTCTATCAACAAAATGTGTTTATATATATATATATATATATGTGTGTGTGTGTGTGTGTGTGTGTAAACAGGATTTGGCATTAAATAACATACAGTGTTTATTATGCTATAAAAAGAAACTAACTATACATAGTAAGGAGAAAATATACCCCCTAGTCTTAGTAAGGAAAACCGTGTAGAAGGAAAACTACTAAATTTGTCAAACGCGGATTCACCCTCTTTCGTTTTGTTTATCTTATCTTTCGGTTTAGTTAGGCTGAGACCCTTTCGGCTTAGTGCATGGGTTAGTTTGGTGCACTCATTGAGAGCAGGTGTTCACACGCACGTGGGAAGGATATGGCAATCACAGATGCCACAATAAAAATCCCAGAGAGGAAATGGACTGGGGATATGAATGACGCCATGCCCGGAAGCGATGGGGTGATGATTTTGAGATATGAAAAAAGAAAGTTAGTTGGGATTCGACGCTAGAGGAAGGTAGTCGATTTTTGATCTGGGCGAGGCCAGACCAGGGGTCTACGGGATGCCCGCGCGTTGGTTGAGTCAGTGAGTTGAGAGCTGACGATATACGAATAGTCAGCATAGTAAGAAATTGTGTCTCTCTCTCCTCATGTTGGAAAACCTTAAACTCAAAAAGGTAAATAAATTTTTTGTACTTGAACCAATTTCGTGTTTTTCGGATTCCTATACGCGTATGAACATTATGAAGGTTTTATGCATGTGAATATCTTGGTCGTATTTTTGGATGTGGATATATTACATTGATTGGTGAGCAAGATTTAGGGAGGATCTCATGGCAGAATAGGTTAATTACCTCAATAATTATTTGATGCCAAATCCTCTTTATACTTCTATATTGAATATAGGATTTGTAAGGGAATAGTTTGTGTGTAAGTTTGTTTTCAAAAGAGCTAATTTGCTTGCACACGGTTAAGGAGGAACTCGTGGCGGAATAGGTTAATAACCTCAATAAGTCTGTTTGGATTTCACATAATACATAACACGATTAATCTTGGGAAAGGTGTAAATCCAATAATACTCCCTTAAACTATCAGTAATTAGATAGGCAGAATGGCTAGATAATATGGCAACCGATCTAAGAGAAGGAGGATTCGGAATTTAAAGCAGTTATAAATATGGAGACCTATGACTGCCACCAGGTTAAACCTTCTCAACACACGCTACATAAGCAATGCCCCTCTGACCGGCATTCAGGTTACGATAACAGAGAGAGATTAATTTTATCATACATCAGCCATTGTTTGGTTATTTAATGCAGAAGTCAGTATTTTACTAGCAATTATGTGTTTTTGATTTTTTTGTAAACTATGTCAATAAAAATTAATCATAATTATTATTTGTAAATATTCATACCATATACAATAAAGGTGAAATTAACACATACAGAAAAGATTTAGTGTTCTCTTATCTCTCAAGCCTTAAGTCAACTTGAGTAAAAAAAAAGGAAAACCTCTGAAATCAAAAGCTGTTTTGTATTGCTCGGAAAATAATTCACCCACGGTTGCACGATACTTCTATCAGATCCTCCATGTGAGACGTTATTTTTCACGACATGCCAACACTGGCAGGGGTTATTTAATCATATTGTGCCAACCATTGCATGTGTTACGTAATAGACTGGTATAATATTTTTTGATATGAAGTGTAAGTAAATCAAATATGCTATGAAAGGAGAACCTTTTTTTAAAGACACTGTACTTAGTTTGGTTGCCTGTGTTTTAAGCCATATCAACTCTTGTGGTTTATTTGATGCCAAATCCTCTTTATAATTATATATTAAATACATGATTTTTCAGCGAATAGTTTATGTGTAAGCTTGTTTTTAAAGAGCTCGTTTGCTTGAACACAGTTGAATGGTTTATAGAATTCCTATTGTTGTATAGCTACATAATACATACATGCTTGCAGAAACATAACGACGCAATGAAGACGAGCGAACACACTTCTTTAGAAAAATATACCTCCCACTTTATTTAAAGGGTTTTGTGTGAGAGGGAGTTGGAGACCAAACAGAACTGCAACATATTGACCCCCACTCTTATGGCCATAACAGCGTTTCTTTCCCGTTCTCCTGTGCTGCTCAACCGAGGGGCCTGTGGGCCCAGCCTCTCTTGGACATGGTCCTCATTCCAGCATCTCATCTGCAACTGCAACTGCTGAATCGGGGACCTGAAGGCCCCCACTGCTGGGTGCTGGTTCTCTTTACCACATCTTAACTCTAACTGATTTGAACTTCCTGTCGCCGGGGTTATATAATAATTTGACGTCCACTCTTCTTCCGGCGGGCGTCACAATTACGCACTCAATTCAACCCCTCGACAGTCAAGGTCATATCCTGATGTTCCTCGGCCGGATGCACCTGTAATTAACACAAGTGCATTTCCTATTTTGACAGCTTGGCCGGGACGGAGGTCAATATACAACATTGATAATTCTATAGAATATCGATCATTTGTTAGAACAATTGTTAGAACCATTGATAATTCTATAGAATATCGATCATTTGTTAGAACACAGTTAAACGTTTTCAAGTATTGCTATTTGTTATTTGCACAGCGTTAAATGGCTTCAAATATTCTCATCTAACACTAGCAATTGTTTTTAATAATGATATTTTTTGCACACTGATAAATGGTTTCAAGTGATGCTATTTATTGTTTACACACAGTTAAATGGTTTAAAGTATCCTTTAAAACACAAACAATTCTAATTAATATCAATCATTTGATCGTGCAAAATTATATGGTTTCAAGTTTTGCTACTTATTGTTTGCACATAATTAAATGGTTTCAAATATTCCTATCTAATAATGTTATTAAATATTAACCCTTTTTTCTACACATTAAATGATTTCAAGTATTGTTATTTAGCATTATTAATAATATAAATATGCCAATCATTCCTATCAAATTTAATACAAATCATCTGTTTGTACATAGTTAATTGGCTTCAGTTATTGTTATCCAACTCAAATAATTGTGTTTAATATTGTTCATTTGTTTGTTTATAGCTGAGTTGTTTCGTACATTGCTTATACTGATACGTTTATTTGCACTCAGTTAAATGATTTCAAATACTGTTAATTTTTGGACACAAAAGATTTCGAGTATTGCTATTTAACACTGATAATTCTATTCAACATTTGCCTTCTCGGCAGGGGCTGTAGAATACACTGACAGCACCTCTGCAGAGTGGTAAGACTCCCCAACGAGTGTCCTGGATATGACACTAAACAATATGATGGTGAGGTTCCAGCGATGCCGCAGCTTTAGGGAATGTGGCGTACACCTTCATTGCCATCGCTCCCAGGTCCATCCTGGCCCGGAGTGGTAGCACCTAATATGGGCCCTATCTATGGGCTAAATTGAACTAAACCGTGCTTCTTTCACTATACTGATTTTTGCATTTAAACTGCGTATTTATGCTAAACTGAATTGTTTAAAATAGAATTGTTTTGACATTGGAACTGCGTACTAGTGCTGAACTGAATGGCTCGAAATAGAACTATTTTGACGTTTAAACTGTGTACTTATGCTGAACTGAATTATCTGAAATAAAACTGTTTGACATCTAACTCTATATTGCTCTGTCCGCTAGAGATGTAGAATACACTGACTGTGCCTCTACAGAGGGATAAGCCCCCTTCTCCAACGAGTGTCCTGGCTATGATACTAACAGTCTTGTGGGGCTTTGGGATATACGGAACACACCTTCTTTGCCATTGCTCCCAGGTACACTCTGGCCCAACGTGGTACTATTTACCAACCCCTCCGCTCGGGCAGGATATGACACAAGGTAAATTTTTAAGCGTGGCCCAACGTGGTATCACCTGATAGAACTCTATGTATGGGTTAAATAGAACTAACGACATACTTATGCTAAACTGAATTGTTAGGTTAAATGGAATAGCTTGAAATAGAAATGTTTTTGACAATTAAACCGTACTTACATTTAAATTGCGTGCTTATGCTAAACTGAATTATTTAAAATAGAACTGTTTTTGACATTGAAACTGTATTTACACTAAACTAAATCGTTTAACATATAACATATTGACATGTAACTGTGTGTAAACAAAATCTGTACTTATAATAAACTGAATTACCTGAATTAGAACTGCTTGACTAAACTGAAATGCACGAAATAGAAATGTTTTTCACAATTAAACTGAGCTTACATTTAAATTGCGAGCTTATGCTAAACCGAATTATTTGAAATTGAACTCTTTTTGACATTGAAACTATACTTACACTAAACTTAATTGTTATATATAACTGCTTAAATAGTTGAAATAGAAATTGTATTGATAATTAAACTCTGTATTCATGCTAAACTGAATTGTTTTAAATAGAACTGATTATTTACATAAAATAGATTTGGTGTTAAATAACCTACAAGGGTTTATATACCATAAAACCCAACAAACGAAACCATCTATTCAACATTATTTATTGAGTTGTACACAGTTAAAAGGTAGTGATGTGTAATAACAATAATTCACTTAAAAATCAGACACGTTTGCACACAGTTAAACCGTTTTAAGTATATGAAATGATTTAATATTTCTATTTGATGCATATAGGGCCCTAAAAGAATGTACCACTCTGGGTAAGAGAGGACCAGGAAGTAACATTCCCCAAAGCTCCAAGACTGAAGCCTCATCATATGGTGTCATATCCAGAACAATCGTTGGAAAAGTCTTAACCCCTGTGCTGAAAAGTAGTCGGCGTATTCTATAACACTACGAGTCCACCTGACGAGGCAGAAGCTTAAAGAATTTTAAAAGATACAAGCCTAAGTTCCTCTATAGAGCTTTGTAATATATGTTCTTACATAAAGTTTTATGGTTTTTAATTTAAAAAAAAACACGTCATAATGATTAATATCCCATAAGGGCATGAACTGGCTTACTTTGAGGGCTCAATCCAGCACTTTAGCCGTTATTCCACGGGGACTCAAACAGCAGTGTTTTTTTTTTAGTTTTTCTGTATTTAATTTTCACTCTTTAGTGTGCTCTAACGAAAAAGCCACCTAAATCACAAATTATTTTCTTCTTTATCATTTAAAGATGTGGTCGCCTGGCCTGGATTGGGCAAACCTTGGTTAGGTGTCTTTGTCTGATGGTACATCAACTTTCATGAATGATATAATGCCCAAGTCGGCGGAGGCTATTGAATACACCGAGTGCTTCTCTGCGGAGGGGTAAGACACCCGCCAACAAGTGTCCTTGATATGACACTAAAGAATCTGATGGTGAGGTTCCAGCAATACTGAAGCTTTGGTGAATGCGGAGTACCCTTCTTTGCAATCGCTCCCAGGTCCACTCTGGCCCGGATTGGTAGCAGCTGATATGGGTCCTATCTATAAGTTAAATAGAACTAAATTGAGCTTCCTTCACTTTACTGATTTTGCATTTAAACAGCGTATTTATGGTAAACTGAATTGTTTGAAATAGAACTGTTTTGAAATTTAAACTGTGCACTTATGCTAAACTGAATTATCTGAAATAAAACTGTTTTGACACTTAACTCAGTGTATTGTCCCGTCGGCTGGGGCTGTTGTATACACCCCCAAATGAGTGTCCTGGATGTAACACAAAACAATCTGATGGTGAGGTTTCAGTGATTCTGGGGCTTTGGGGAATGCAGAATACCCCTTCGTTGCTATTGCTCCCAGATCCACTCTGGCCCGGCGTAGTAGCACCTGATAGGACCCTATCTACGGGTCAAATAGAACTAACAGCATTCTTATGCTAAACTGAATTTTTTGACTAAACTGAAATGCTTGAAACTGAAATGTTTTTGACAATTAAACTGTACTTACATTTAAACTGCGTACTTACCCTAAACTGAATTGTTTAATATAGAACTGTTTTGGCATTTACCAGAGTAAACAAAATCTGTACTTATACTAAACTTAAATAGCTGAATTAGAACTGTTTGACAAAACTGAATAGCTTGAAATAGAAATGTTTATGACAATTCAACTGTGTACTAATGCTAAACTGAATTGTTTGAAATCGAACTGACTATTTGCATAAAAATGGATTTGACATTAAATAATATTCAAAGGTTAATACCACCTACCCCCACAAAAAACAACCAACCAATAACCAAGACATACTTGTAGAAGTTTCATGGTAATATTTAACTCATAACATTGGGGACAAGCAGTTCATTAATTTCCCCAACGGTATTCGTCCCAAGGTAAACGTAATAGCCCAAATAGATTTTGAACTTGCTTTCTACAATGTTGTCGTCCAGCAGGTAAGAAACAAATGTTCGAGAAGGGTGTTTTTGGCATTACACACAAAAAAATCAACCACAAAAATATTCATATTCAAAGAAAAGAAGGCAAACCGGCTGGTGTAATTGTTAGCATGTTATCATATTTACCAACCCCTCAGCTCGGGCAGGATATGACACTAGGTCAATTTTTAAGCGGGCTTAACAAGTTTGAATTCAGAGTTTTCCTTCTCCTAGACTAAATGCCTCACCAAGGCTGAAGAACCCAGTCTGCTCTACTATTTACCCATAGCATGTTATACTAGCGAATTCTTACTTGTGAGTGGTAGTTTTAAAGAGTTGTCCTTTACGTTCAGCATTGTGTCACATCGATCTATCAGTCAGTTAAATTACATTGTCAACTGCACTTAGTTACCAGTGTTTCGTGAGTTTAATTGAAAATATTTTCTTTGAAATGCACGTTGTGATTGTAAGTGAGCTCATCTGTATTTCTCATACGTTACGGTGCCAACTATGTTTCTTACAGAAATTTTCTATGAAACATATTACGTTAGAGTGTCCATATATGCCTCTTACAGAATCACCAACTTTTTTGACGAGTCCTAGTACTCCAACAACATCTAGCATTTTTTTTTTTGTTTTGATATTCTTTTCTGCTGACACATTCTGCCGATTCCCTGCCCAGTCGGCTGGGGCTGTAAAATACACCAACTGCTTTTCTGCCGAGGAGTAAGACACCCACCAACGAGAGTCTTGGATATTACATTAAAAAATTGGATGGTGAAGTTCCTGTAATGCTGGAGCTTTGGACAATGCAGAGGAACCTTTTATTGCCATAGCTCCCAGGTCTACTCTGGCCCAGATTAGTAGCATCTGAACGGGTCCTATCTATAGATCAAATAGAACTAAACTATGCACTTATGTTAAACGGAATTGCTTGAAATAGGACTGTTTCGACATTGAAACTGCACCCTTATGCTAAAATGAATTGTTTGAAATAGATCTGTTTATATATATTAAAAATGATTAGGCATTAAATATCCTATCGATGGTTGATGTGCCTTAAAACCAAATCAAACCAAATCTAACCAATGTTGCCAATTTTCACTTCCACATCAATAATATTATGTTATTATTATCATTATTATTATTATTATTATTGTTATTGTTGTTTTTGTTATTATTATTATTATTATTATTATTAAGAATTATTTATTATGCGTGATTTATTATGCAGGACTGTTTTGACATTGAAACTACGCCCTTATGCTGAAATGAATTGTTTGAAATAGATCTGTTTATATGTATAAACAATGATTGGGCATTAAATATCCTATCGATGCTTGATGTGCCATGAAAGCAAATCAAACCAAATCTAACCAATGTTGCCAATTTTCACTTCAACATCAATAATATCATGTTATTATTATTATTATTATTATTATTATTATTATTATTATTGTTGTTGTTGTTGTTGTTATTATTATTATTATTATTATTATTTGTTGTTGTTGTTGTCGTTGTTTACATTTAGCACATGTCACATACTTAAAATATCTTTATTTTGCAGGTAAGAAATTGATTTTTCTGATATGTGAACCGAACGACTGTGTCAGGTGCAATATTTCAGGTATGCATTTTTGGTTTAGGTTCCGAAAATAATTTTTCTTCAAAAATGCATGTGTCATAGTCAACCCCGTCCTCACCTCTTTGATATTAATTTCCTATCCCTTCATTATATCAATCGGATCTTTTTCCCCCTCAATCTCTCATTACCAAATTTCTTGTTTTATACAATTTTCATTATCGCACGAACGATGTAATTCATTTTTTTCCTTTTTTATAAAACTATCTTGACGTCTTTGTCAATCGTATTTTTCTCGACTTCTGATAAGGTTCAATTTAAATTCTTATTCATCTTTTGATTTCATCCATGATTTCTTTCTCCTAATTTTACAATTGTAAATGATCCACAAAGACAAAATCACGCAGAGTGATCAAAAGAGAATCACGAATAAAGATATAATAGAGAATTTTTCCTTCTTTACTTTTAGAATATAAATGTAGATGTGCGCGCAGATGAACAGCTTTAAAAAATAAAGGAATTATGTTTAGACGTCTAGGTATAGCGTAGATTCTAACTCATTTTGAAATGAACAAATTAAAGAAAACAATTCTTAACCCACTTTCCACACACACACACACACACACACACTTCATCCACGGACAGACTGTTGTATAGCCACATAATAAATATGCATATATACACATATACATACAGAATACATATTGACGCAATAATAAAGACGAGCGAAGACTTCTTTAAAAAAATATATCTATCACTTTATTGAAAGGGTTGTGTGTGAGAGGGAGTTGGAGACTGAACAAAGACTTGACCTCTCCAGCCCCTCCGGACATAGCCGTGTGTCTTCTTTCTCCTGGACTGTTCAACCGGAGGCCTGGGGACCCTCTCCGCTTGGTGATGTTCGCTCTACCACATCTTGTCTCTAACTCATCTGGTCTCCAACTAACTGACTTTCTGTCTCCACCGAGTTACATAATAGTTCAATCGCCCACTCAATATCTCCTCATAACTGGCAATCGGAATGTGTCACTTCCGCCGTCCTTGGAATGGCATGTTTGATCGTCATCAAGCGGAAATAACTGTCATGCAGTTCACATGTCACTCTCTTCCGGTGCATCACTTTGCGACGACACGGTGGGTTTTTACCTTGTCCCATATTGTCAGCCAAGCCCGCCTACGCGATTTCTTCCCATAAGTGCCATTGGAATGTGTCACTTCCACCGTCTTTGGAATGGCATGTTTGGCCGGGTCGAAGGTCAATATACAACACAGACTATTTCGCTGTATCACAACACTTTAAAGTGGCTAGACTTGCGAGATGCTTCAAGCTGACATCGAAACGTGGCTGACTTTACCCCAAACCATCGTCGTTGTCAGCGAAAGTGAAGGAATTGTCTACGCATACTTTTTTGCGTATAGATTCTAGGATTTTGAAAGTGCAGTCACCTCCATATGTATCTGAGTAACTTTTCGTTATTCCTCTGAAAATCCATATCGATTGTAACATTTAAGGACATGGATGTTGTTTAAATACGTTCCATGTAGGCATTCACAGAAGATCCGTATTATTTCCGATTATCTTAACCACGTTACATACATACATACATACTATATATATTATTTTCACTCTATACATTCAATATATACTATATATATTATTTTAACCACATTACATACATACATACATACATACATACATACATACATACATTTAATACATACATTATGAAAACCAATGTGGTGTAATTTTTACCGCCGTTGAAAATAAACTCGACATGCCGATTACAAATCAGGGATGAATTTCACTTAGCATTAATGCCCTAGGTAAGAGTATCTACAATTTTCTTCTCTTTCTCTGTCTTTCCACACATCAGAAAATGTTGTGCAAAATTCTAGAGAGGAAGAGATAAGGCGAGAGGAAAAGATAACAAGACAAAGAATGAAAACGAGATAAAGAAATGACAACCAGATGATGGATAATGACGTTATTATAAGATGAGAAGAGGAAGGAAAGACGAGAAAACGAAGAAATAACGACCAGATGAAAGAAAAATTATGCGATGAAGACCAGATGGTGAGATGAAAGAATGAAGAAATGATGACAGGATGAAGAAATGATAACAAAATGAATAAATGACGACTTGATGAAATAATAATGATGGCATAAAGAGATGAAGACCAGGTGAAGGAATGATAACAAAATGAATAAATGACGACTTGATGAAATAATAATGATGGCATAAAGAGATGAAGACCAGGTGAAGGAATGATAACAAAATGAAGAAATGACGACTTGATGAAATAATAATGATGGCATAAAGAGATGAAGACCAGGTGAAGGAATGATAACAAAATGAAGAAATGACGACTTGATGAAATAATAATGATGGCATAAAGAGATAAAGACCAGGTGAAGGAATGATAACAAAATGAAAAAAATGACGACCAGATGAAAGAATAATGATATTATAAGAAGATAATGTCGAGATGAAAGAATAACGATGAGATGAATGAAAGACAACGAAATGCAAAAATGATGACGAAATGAAAAGAATAACAAGATAAATTGATATCGACGAAATCAAGAAAGACGATGTGATGAAGAAATGACATCGAGATAAAGAAATGACGGCGTAAAGAAAAAATGACATCGAGATGAAGGAATGACGACGAGATGAAGAAATGTCGAAAAGATGCAAGAACGACGACGAAATGAAAAGATGGCGATGAGATGAAGAAATAACGACGAAATAGTATTTCTATATTAGGAAGGACAAGGCAGTTATGGGCTTCCAAAAATCCCTTTTATTTCTTGTGTTACATATTGCTTGTTGACCGATTTTATAAAAAGAATTCTATGAAATATTTTCTTGTCCAGTTGTTCAAGTAAATTTTACTTCTTTTCCAAATCGTTACCTACCCGTTAATGTTAAGGGGGCTATTTTGCTTTGCTCCGAAATTTAGTTTGTAACTTGTCGAGCAAACAGACTGCCCCTTTTCTAAAATGTTCAATTCACGTGACTCAACACCTTTTTCACCTAGAATGAGAGTTCCTATGATAAACCTTTTGCTGTCGATTACATAACCGGACACCAGAGTCACTTCTGGTGAGAGTCGGTCTGTACATGAGGAAAGCTTCAGTCACCTAAAGTTTCTACGTACATAGTGATTCCACTTTGAAACCTTGAAGATATATATTTCCACATAGATTACCCTTCAATATCGGCAGTGTAAAGTAATGACTGTTTCCCAACACCAGTGGACCTTGTACCTAGCTGTGTGAACTACGGCAAAGAATCAAACATGAGAAGTCTCTGTGAGTGCGAGAAACTGTTATTGTAAAGAATTTGGAAATTTTAAAAAGTATCAGTCAATCATTAAGAAGACGCGAAACAACTTAAATTTCAAACTCTCGAAATCACCCCAAACCATTAGGGAGTGAACATTGTATAAAACAATAGGACTTTACCTTCATCGACTCGACAATACTCTCTCTTTTTGAGACAAGTCAAGTCAGAGATTTCCATACAAATAATAAAGTGAGTAGTATTCTTCTGTTACCACGTGTCGGGGATTTACCTTTCCGATGAAATAGTTGCCTTCTCTTTATCTTGCCTGTGCCTTCGCCAACTTTTTGACCAGCAACGCAGCAGCGTAAGCTTCCCGAAAGTTGGGATCAGAGCTTTATACTTTCCAAAAGGGTTACCTGCATTTTGTCCATGAATGTTTATTTTCGAGATATTAGTGGATAAACCTCATACAATGGAGCGAATGTCTTCCTTGGATATATTGGGCGTGCACCCTTCCCGGATCTTTTGTCACCGTTCACTGAACAAACGTACTTTTTTGATTCTCAGTTCGTTGAACGCAAGAGAGCTTGTCTCCAACCACGAAGATCGAATTCGACTCTCCTGGCTAATTTGCCAAATTCAAGACAGACTTTTACCATCTTTAAACTCTTTTATACACTGATTTTTCAGAGAACACTTTGCGTCGGTAAGAGCACGTTCACTATTGTCGATAATTCTCGTATGTTTATAGCGTATGTACAATGTGTATGGTTATCGTCGTAGGAAATGGACACGACGACACGAGTTCAAATCCTAGACGAGACTAATTGTACTTCACATGGCATTAATACCCTTGGGAAAGGTATGAGTCCAATTATTCTCCCTCCAGCTATGGGTAAATAGCATGACAGACTAGGTTCTTAAGCCTTGGTGAGGCAACTAGTCTAGGAGAATGAAAACTCTGAATTCAAACCTGTTAAACTCCGCTTAAAAATTGACCTTGTGTCATATCCTGTCGAGCAGAGGGATTGGGTAAATAGTATTAGAAGAAAGAAACTTAGCTGTTACTTACAATCCAGCTCATAATGAACCTGGAAGTAATTGAATGGTGAGCTAACGCAATATTAATCTGTACTCTTGAACAATCGGAACGCGTTTTCTTAAATTTAAGACGATCATTCATGACATGTGCGACCACCTTACGTGAAAGGAATACAGTATGAATTTCAAAATTAATTTGATCAGAAACAATACTTTGCAATTAAAAGGCACATACAAACCACAAACAGGCTATAGGCGTAATTTTCGACCAGTTGAAAAGACTTGAAATTGTAAAGTGATTAAATTAGACTATTTTTGAAGACAATGAAATACACAAACCGTTAAACAACTTATAGTAGAAGCGGACATGATTTGATTTAGAACCCTGATATTTCCATAGGCGTTGCAGTTAAGGGCACGAGAAAAACACACGGATCTCAGCTGAATGCCACCAAAGATATATTTTTATAAAATCAATCAAACAAACAAACAAAACAGTAGAAGCATTAAGCGTCTACACCGCAACTTTCTCTGACAAAAGCATCAAGCTGGAAACATACATATACATAACACGTATTTAAGAACAAAATAAATAAATTAAAAAAATACAAATCTCTTCGTGGATCTTCCTGTTTTAAAATATAGTTTAAATGTATTATGAATATGACATCCAAATCTACTAATGTAATACTGTAAATTTCGGCGTACAAATCGACTTTTTCAGCCTGAAAATACCTCTACAAACCTACATATTTGACATATATGGCAGAGCTAAGATCCAACCTTTTGCCAGAGATGGGTCAACCAATAGAAAAGTACACTTAACAATTGATAAACACCAGTTACTTTAACTCCAGCAGACTGCCTTAAACATTTGCAACGTAAACTCGTGCTTGAACATATTTGTCAATTATACGGAGATTAATAGGAAAAAAAGCGTGTGATATATCACACGCTGTTTTGTACTGCTGATGCACTAAATTAACATTAACTGTAACATCAGAACACCCAGGCGGCTAGTCAGAAAACTACAGTATGTTATTTATTTGTGCAATTTCATTTTGGGAAACAGATTGTTTATTATATAATCTCAAACGAGTACGATTTGCATATGTAGTATATTCTACGATTCGTGTTCTGTATGTTTCAGTGGGACGATCGACCTATTGATTACGGATGGCTCTAAACCAAAATTGTGAACAAAGAATCTTAACGTTGACCTATATTCTAAATCGACATGAACACTGCAATTCACGGTGGTTAATATATTTTCTACCGAATGTAATATGCATGATATAAAATCTGAATGCTTTAATGCAAAATATGAATTATGGGTTACTGGGAAAATTTGGCCGACGCAAACCAAACAAATGAGACTTTGACAAATCTCTATTATGTCTCCTTTTATTCTTGAAGCCTCCCTCCAAATAAAACTGCTTGTAGGGCCTAGAGTAAAGGTTGATTTAGATTTAGATTAGTCATTTTTATGTGTAGTATATTGTGGCTATTCCAGACCCAGGGGTTGAGTTAAATCGGACCTATTATCATAGACGAGACCAGGTATTCTTCTATAGAAAAAAGCCCTCATGAGTGACACAGATATCGATAAATAAAAGTAAAAAAAAACGTATACATATATATACATATATATATTGGGAAAATTGCTAGAAACTTATATATCATATTCCATTATAAATTTATTTCACTTTTTCAAACCCATCAGATGGATTTCAAAATGATGAGCTTGAAAAAGCGAAATAAATTTATATGGAATACAATTTCAAATTTTCTTATATTTGAAGCAAAAAAAATTTTTTTTTTTGCTTTGCAGCAATATTCTGTAATAAATAGCCATTCATTGAGCACTAATTCTTTGAATATTCACAGTGCTTAATTAATTTATACATATATATATATATATATATATATATATATATATATATATATATATATATATATACCTCTGAATTATGTAAGTTTTACTCATTAAAAGTCCACTTAACTCTTTTTCCGTGTCAGATTTTGTGGTTTGGTCGTACATCCTAATTTTGATTTTGCTTTTTTTGAGAAGGATTTCTGCTCTTACGACATAGTAATTTTTCGTATCAGAATTTCCAGGTTAACATTTAATATCTCTCTTTCTACTCTGTCATTAATTTATTTATGTATTTATTTTTTGGCTAGCGACTAATTATATATACCAAAAAATTTCCTACAGCATTAACGGCCATGGGAGAGTGAAAAGCTAACTTATTTATTTATTATTTATTCATCATTCAAATTTTGGTAGTGAAGAAATCTTTAAAACCTAATATGAATTTCAAAAACTTGCAAATAATCCACACAGTTACAAATATTAATGAGATTCTTGACTATTTTATAAAGAACTAAAAATGGGCAGACTTTCTGAGTTTTTACACACACACACACACACACACACACACACACACACACACACACACACACACACACACACACACACACACACACACACTATCTCTCTTTCTTTTCCTCTATCTTTCCCCTCTCTCTCAATGTATCTCTCTCTCTCTTTCTGATTATATATATATATATATATATATGATGATGATGATGCTAGGCAGGTATAAACCGTTTAGGTTTTAATATAAATATAGAAAAAGCAACTTTTTGTAAATGAAAATAGCTGGAATAAAACCTAAAAGTCAAAATAATCACAATTGGTCAAAATTCATAACTAATATTTTTTGTGATATTTAAGGCAGTCCTCAGATCAAAAGATGAGTGTTAGATTAGACAGGTAAAAAAGAAAAAAAGAAAAATGTACTTATAACACATTTTCCGAGAGCCAATCAATCGAAGTGTATAAGAAATGATAATTTTTTTAATGTCTGAGTTATAATGTTGTCATTGATTTGGATGGCTGCACTCTGATACTAGTTCCATACTTTATTTGGTTCTTTTCAAAAAATACATATATATATATATATTTGGGATTTCCTAAAACACACACGCACACACACAGACACAGACACACAGACACACACACACACACACACACACACACACACACACACACACACACACACACACACACGAGCACTCTAGCGAAGGAATTTACGGCTGTCGCTCGCATAAGGCAAAGCTCTTCGAACGAAATGAGCACTCTGGTATCCGGTAAGGTATAAAATGTTAAACAAACGAACACTGCTGCTACTGTTGCTACATAACACCTTATAATTCGTTAGCCAACGTGGTACGCTTTTTAGCCGAGCGGTCTGATACAAAGTCTAACGTAAAGTTGTGCGAGTTTTGATCCCAGCTTCAAGCGTCCTACTTGTCTAGCCACACTAAAGAGTTGTGATACAAGGAAACAGTTTGTCTGTAGATGACAAAATATATATACATACATATATATATATATATATATATATATATATTTAGGCAGCATTTCTTCGTTAATGCAAATTTCATAAAACATAATTGATATTTTATTCCTACATATTTTCTTTTGGATCCGTTCGAATTCCCGTATCACTTTTATTGTATTCGGGGGGGAATTGATTTAGGTATTGTCCATAGTTGTATATATCTCTAGTACTTTCTGCCCGACTTTGGGCCATCATCAGGGGAGAATCTATTACAAAACTGATGTAACTTTTGTTTTAGCAAATTACTACTGTGTAAGGACGTCTTTGCCATTGGAGATTATGGCGTTTGCTTTTAAATGTAATTCTGTAAATAGTGCCAGTAGCTAAAGACATTTAAGTACATTAGCACTAGTTTGAAAATTAATTCTATTAAGTGCTGGTTGCATGTTTCTAATATATAGTGCTTCGAGAATCTGAAGTTTTTGTTTATTATTTTGATGTTCGAGTATTGTTGTGTTGTCGGTGAGAATTTTTCGTAGTTGTGTTGTTGGGCATTTATTTTTTTTTTAATGCTGAGCTATTGAACTTGTGTCAGAAAGGTGCATTGTAAGTCTCCTCGACTGGGTAGTTTAATGAAATTTGCATATATATATATATATATATATATATATATATATATGTTGGGTATCAACCACCTTTTTCCGCACAATGAACTAGTCCTTCTGCCATATATAGCAGTAGCTACTAATGCCAGGACAGACTAGAAGGTGAAGAGCAGCTTCTTATATGAATAGTACTAGACCGTTGGAGACTGGAGATCGCACTAAATCACCTTACTTGCTACTGTAATAACGGAAGCCAATACTATCGTTGGACTATATCTTTATTCTGTATTCACTAATCCTATGTTCTTGTCTACTAATAGTTTCTCTATTGTATATACTTTTTCCTGAGAATATATATGTATTTCCTCTTATATCATGGTTTGTCCTTTATTTGATATTACAAGCGTTCACTAACCAGAATGCAACATAAAATAACATTGGGCACATGAATATCAAGCCAAAATAAAACAATCGAAATCTTTCAAAGTCATGTTACTCATTCAAGTAGAAATTGAAAAAATTATCTTTAAAATTTCTAATGGATGTAGCGTGATTTCCTAGCCAGGATGACTTTTTTTTAAGGCGAGAGTCTTATCAATTGTTAGGGGATATTGTTGACTTATTCTCGGCCATTCAGACAGTATATTGGATCATTGAAGCATAGTATGAAGACCAACTAGAACTTATCTACAACATCTCAGTATGGACACAGGATGTAGTCTAAAAGACGTGCCGGAAGCGATAGATGATAGAGACGGATGACAAGAGAGAGAGAGAGACAGAGAGAGAGAGAGAGGGCGGAGAAAGAAAGAGAGAGAGAGAGAGAGAGAGAAAGAGAGAGAGAGAAAGAAAGGTCATTGATGCTGGGAATGGATGCAATGACGTGAGTTCAAATCCTGAACGGTGGTGTTTACATTTCAAATAGTACAACTACACTCGGACCATAACAAACTATTTTATATGAAGTTAGCAAGTATAATAAAGCCATTCAGACAGAATAATGGATCATTGAAGCATAGCATGAAGACCAACTAGAACTTATCTACAACATCTTAGTACGGACACAGGATGTAGCTCCACATAACGAATTCGTTCGTCCTTTTTCAGACTCTAGGCTTGCCTGTGAGTTAATGTCTGTATTCTTGTGGTCTTTCGGTTCTATTACGGTAACAAGCTCATTATGGAACAGAGATGTTAGGTTTAAAATTTATTGTTAAAAAATTCAGATATTCCGTCCACTCTAATCCTTACGTATATGCTGACATAGCGAATGCTGAAAACGTATATAGTGAAAGCAACTAGTTATGCATGCAGCTCTGTGGGCTGGGGCTGAAGAATACACTGACTGCATCTCTGCAGGAGGTAAGACTATTCCAACGAGTGTCCTGTGTTGACGTTGAACAATTTTATTGCGAGGCACCGGTCTTGGATATCTAGGGAATGTGTTGTACGGCTTGGTTACCATCGGTCTCAGGTCAACTCGGTCCTGGAGTGGTAGCATCTGATAGGGTCATTTCTATGGATCAAATAGAACTGTTTAACATTTAAACCGAGTACAAAAAAATGATTAATGCTAAAATAAATTGTTTGGAATAGAACTGTTTGATCATTTATTTGTGAGTTGACAAATGACTGTTTGATTGAATTGTTCGTTATGCAAAGTAATGATTGGTACCAATTGACTGAGTACTAACGAAGGAGTAATATTGAATTGAATAATTTGTTTACAAATGCAATAGTTCTAACCAATTCACAGAGTGCAAACGAATGGGTAATTTTGAATGGAATTATAAGTGTTGGATAGTAATGATTGAAACAATTTGACTGTGTAAAAACAACAGTAATACCAGAATGCAAACGAATTTGTTCTTACTCATTTAAAATGAAATTACCGACAATATATCTTACATATCAATATATATCTATTAAAATCTATGCAAACAAATGTATAATGTTGATTCTTTATTGTTGCATGGCACTACTTGAAAGTATTTAATTACAAAAAGATAAACCCAGGCTTGTTTACAAATTCTATCAACAAAATGTGTTTATATATATATATATATATATGTGTGTGTGTGTGTGTGTGTGTGTAAACAGGATTTGGCATTAAATAACATACAGTGTTTATTATGCTATAAAAAGAAACTAACTATACATAGTAAGGAGAAAATATACCCCCTAGTCTTAGTAAGGAAAACCGTGTAGAAGGAAAACTACTAAATTTGTCAAACGCGGATTCACCCTCTTTCGTTTTGTTTATCTTATCTTTCGGTTTAGTTAGGCTGAGACCCTTTCGGCTTAGTGCATGGGTTAGTTTGGTGCACTCATTGAGAGCAGGTGTTCACACGCACGTGGGAAGGATATGGCAATCACAGATGCCACAATAAAAATCCCAGAGAGGAAATGGACTGGGGATATGAATGACGCCATGCCCGGAAGCGATGGGGTGATGATTTTGAGATATGAAAAAAGAAAGTTAGTTGGGATTCGACGCTAGAGGAAGGTAGTCGATTTTTGATCTGGGCGAGGCCAGACCAGGGGTCTACGGGATGCCCGCGCGTTGGTTGAGTCAGTGAGTTGAGAGCTGACGATATACGAATAGTCAGCATAGTAAGAAATTGTGTCTCTCTCTCCTCATGTTGGAAAACCTTAAACTCAAAAAGGTAAATAAATTTTTTGTACTTGAACCAATTTCGTGTTTTTCGGATTCCTATACGCGTATGAACATTATGAAGGTTTTATGCATGTGAATATCTTGGTCGTATTTTTGGATGTGGATATATTACATTGATTGGTGAGCAAGATTTAGGGAGGATCTCATGGCAGAATAGGTTAATTACCTCAATAATTATTTGATGCCAAATCCTCTTTATACTTCTATATTGAATATAGGATTTGTAAGGGAATAGTTTGTGTGTAAGTTTGTTTTCAAAAGAGCTAATTTGCTTGCACACGGTTAAGGAGGAACTCGTGGCGGAATAGGTTAATAACCTCAATAAGTCTGTTTGGATTTCACATAATACATAACACGATTAATCTTGGGAAAGGTGTAAATCCAATAATACTCCCTTAAACTATCAGTAATTAGATAGGCAGAATGGCTAGATAATATGGCAACCGATCTAAGAGAAGGAGGATTCGGAATTTAAAGCAGTTATAAATATGGAGACCTATGACTGCCACCAGGTTAAACCTTCTCAACACACGCTACATAAGCAATGCCCCTCTGACCGGCATTCAGGTTACGATAACAGAGAGAGATTAATTTTATCATACATCAGCCATTGTTTGGTTATTTAATGCAGAAGTCAGTATTTTACTAGCAATTATGTGTTTTTGATTTTTTTGTAAACTATGTCAATAAAAATTAATCATAATTATTATTTGTAAATATTCATACCATATACAATAAAGGTGAAATTAACACATACAGAAAAGATTTAGTGTTCTCTTATCTCTCAAGCCTTAAGTCAACTTGAGTAAAAAAAAAGGAAAACCTCTGAAATCAAAAGCTGTTTTGTATTGCTCGGAAAATAATTCACCCACGGTTGCACGATACTTCTATCAGATCCTCCATGTGAGACGTTATTTTTCACGACATGCCAACACTGGCAGGGGTTATTTAATCATATTGTGCCAACCATTGCATGTGTTACGTAATAGACTGGTATAATATTTTTTGATATGAAGTGTAAGTAAATCAAATATGCTATGAAAGGAGAACCTTTTTTTAAAGACACTGTACTTAGTTTGGTTGCCTGTGTTTTAAGCCATATCAACTCTTGTGGTTTATTTGATGCCAAATCCTCTTTATAATTATATATTAAATACATGATTTTTCAGCGAATAGTTTATGTGTAAGCTTGTTTTTAAAGAGCTCGTTTGCTTGAACACAGTTGAATGGTTTATAGAATTCCTATTGTTGTATAGCTACATAATACATACATGCTTGCAGAAACATAACGACGCAATGAAGACGAGCGAACACACTTCTTTAGAAAAATATACCTCCCACTTTATTTAAAGGGTTTTGTGTGAGAGGGAGTTGGAGACCAAACAGAACTGCAACATATTGACCCCCACTCTTATGGCCATAACAGCGTTTCTTTCCCGTTCTCCTGTGCTGCTCAACCGAGGGGCCTGTGGGCCCAGCCTCTCTTGGACATGGTCCTCATTCCAGCATCTCATCTGCAACTGCAACTGCTGAATCGGGGACCTGAAGGCCCCCACTGCTGGGTGCTGGTTCTCTTTACCACATCTTAACTCTAACTGATTTGAACTTCCTGTCGCCGGGGTTATATAATAATTTGACGTCCACTCTTCTTCCGGCGGGCGTCACAATTACGCACTCAATTCAACCCCTCGACAGTCAAGGTCATATCCTGATGTTCCTCGGCCGGATGCACCTGTAATTAACACAAGTGCATTTCCTATTTTGACAGCTTGGCCGGGACGGAGGTCAATATACAACATTGATAATTCTATAGAATATCGATCATTTGTTAGAACAATTGTTAGAACCATTGATAATTCTATAGAATATCGATCATTTGTTAGAACACAGTTAAACGTTTTCAAGTATTGCTATTTGTTATTTGCACAGCGTTAAATGGCTTCAAATATTCTCATCTAACACTAGCAATTGTTTTTAATAATGATATTTTTTGCACACTGATAAATGGTTTCAAGTGATGCTATTTATTGTTTACACACAGTTAAATGGTTTAAAGTATCCTTTAAAACACAAACAATTCTAATTAATATCAATCATTTGATCGTGCAAAATTATATGGTTTCAAGTTTTGCTACTTATTGTTTGCACATAATTAAATGGTTTCAAATATTCCTATCTAATAATGTTATTAAATATTAACCCTTTTTTCTACACATTAAATGATTTCAAGTATTGTTATTTAGCATTATTAATAATATAAATATGCCAATCATTCCTATCAAATTTAATACAAATCATCTGTTTGTACATAGTTAATTGGCTTCAGTTATTGTTATCCAACTCAAATAATTGTGTTTAATATTGTTCATTTGTTTGTTTATAGCTGAGTTGTTTCGTACATTGCTTATACTGATACGTTTATTTGCACTCAGTTAAATGATTTCAAATACTGTTAATTTTTGGACACAAAAGATTTCGAGTATTGCTATTTAACACTGATAATTCTATTCAACATTTGCCTTCTCGGCAGGGGCTGTAGAATACACTGACAGCACCTCTGCAGAGTGGTAAGACTCCCCAACGAGTGTCCTGGATATGACACTAAACAATATGATGGTGAGGTTCCAGCGATGCCGCAGCTTTAGGGAATGTGGCGTACACCTTCATTGCCATCGCTCCCAGGTCCATCCTGGCCCGGAGTGGTAGCACCTAATATGGGCCCTATCTATGGGCTAAATTGAACTAAACCGTGCTTCTTTCACTATACTGATTTTTGCATTTAAACTGCGTATTTATGCTAAACTGAATTGTTTAAAATAGAATTGTTTTGACATTGGAACTGCGTACTAGTGCTGAACTGAATGGCTCGAAATAGAACTATTTTGACGTTTAAACTGTGTACTTATGCTGAACTGAATTATCTGAAATAAAACTGTTTGACATCTAACTCTATATTGCTCTGTCCGCTAGAGATGTAGAATACACTGACTGTGCCTCTACAGAGGGATAAGCCCCCTTCTCCAACGAGTGTCCTGGCTATGATACTAACAGTCTTGTGGGGCTTTGGGATATACGGAACACACCTTCTTTGCCATTGCTCCCAGGTACACTCTGGCCCAACGTGGTACTATTTACCAACCCCTCCGCTCGGGCAGGATATGACACAAGGTAAATTTTTAAGCGTGGCCCAACGTGGTATCACCTGATAGAACTCTATGTATGGGTTAAATAGAACTAACGACATACTTATGCTAAACTGAATTGTTAGGTTAAATGGAATAGCTTGAAATAGAAATGTTTTTGACAATTAAACCGTACTTACATTTAAATTGCGTGCTTATGCTAAACTGAATTATTTAAAATAGAACTGTTTTTGACATTGAAACTGTATTTACACTAAACTAAATCGTTTAACATATAACATATTGACATGTAACTGTGTGTAAACAAAATCTGTACTTATAATAAACTGAATTACCTGAATTAGAACTGCTTGACTAAACTGAAATGCACGAAATAGAAATGTTTTTCACAATTAAACTGAGCTTACATTTAAATTGCGAGCTTATGCTAAACCGAATTATTTGAAATTGAACTCTTTTTGACATTGAAACTATACTTACACTAAACTTAATTGTTATATATAACTGCTTAAATAGTTGAAATAGAAATTGTATTGATAATTAAACTCTGTATTCATGCTAAACTGAATTGTTTTAAATAGAACTGATTATTTACATAAAATAGATTTGGTGTTAAATAACCTACAAGGGTTTATATACCATAAAACCCAACAAACGAAACCATCTATTCAACATTATTTATTGAGTTGTACACAGTTAAAAGGTAGTGATGTGTAATAACAATAATTCACTTAAAAATCAGACACGTTTGCACACAGTTAAACCGTTTTAAGTATATGAAATGATTTAATATTTCTATTTGATGCATATAGGGCCCTAAAAGAATGTACCACTCTGGGTAAGAGAGGACCAGGAAGTAACATTCCCCAAAGCTCCAAGACTGAAGCCTCATCATATGGTGTCATATCCAGAACAATCGTTGGAAAAGTCTTAACCCCTGTGCTGAAAAGTAGTCGGCGTATTCTATAACACTACGAGTCCACCTGACGAGGCAGAAGCTTAAAGAATTTTAAAAGATACAAGCCTAAGTTCCTCTATAGAGCTTTGTAATATATGTTCTTACATAAAGTTTTATGGTTTTTAATTTAAAAAAAAACACGTCATAATGATTAATATCCCATAAGGGCATGAACTGGCTTACTTTGAGGGCTCAATCCAGCACTTTAGCCGTTATTCCACGGGGACTCAAACAGCAGTGTTTTTTTTTTAGTTTTTCTGTATTTAATTTTCACTCTTTAGTGTGCTCTAACGAAAAAGCCACCTAAATCACAAATTATTTTCTTCTTTATCATTTAAAGATGTGGTCGCCTGGCCTGGATTGGGCAAACCTTGGTTAGGTGTCTTTGTCTGATGGTACATCAACTTTCATGAATGATATAATGCCCAAGTCGGCGGAGGCTATTGAATACACCGAGTGCTTCTCTGCGGAGGGGTAAGACACCCGCCAACAAGTGTCCTTGATATGACACTAAAGAATCTGATGGTGAGGTTCCAGCAATACTGAAGCTTTGGTGAATGCGGAGTACCCTTCTTTGCAATCGCTCCCAGGTCCACTCTGGCCCGGATTGGTAGCAGCTGATATGGGTCCTATCTATAAGTTAAATAGAACTAAATTGAGCTTCCTTCACTTTACTGATTTTGCATTTAAACAGCGTATTTATGGTAAACTGAATTGTTTGAAATAGAACTGTTTTGAAATTTAAACTGTGCACTTATGCTAAACTGAATTATCTGAAATAAAACTGTTTTGACACTTAACTCAGTGTATTGTCCCGTCGGCTGGGGCTGTTGTATACACCCCCAAATGAGTGTCCTGGATGTAACACAAAACAATCTGATGGTGAGGTTTCAGTGATTCTGGGGCTTTGGGGAATGCAGAATACCCCTTCGTTGCTATTGCTCCCAGATCCACTCTGGCCCGGCGTAGTAGCACCTGATAGGACCCTATCTACGGGTCAAATAGAACTAACAGCATTCTTATGCTAAACTGAATTTTTTGACTAAACTGAAATGCTTGAAACTGAAATGTTTTTGACAATTAAACTGTACTTACATTTAAACTGCGTACTTACCCTAAACTGAATTGTTTAATATAGAACTGTTTTGGCATTTACCAGAGTAAACAAAATCTGTACTTATACTAAACTTAAATAGCTGAATTAGAACTGTTTGACAAAACTGAATAGCTTGAAATAGAAATGTTTATGACAATTCAACTGTGTACTAATGCTAAACTGAATTGTTTGAAATCGAACTGACTATTTGCATAAAAATGGATTTGACATTAAATAATATTCAAAGGTTAATACCACCTACCCCCACAAAAAACAACCAACCAATAACCAAGACATACTTGTAGAAGTTTCATGGTAATATTTAACTCATAACATTGGGGACAAGCAGTTCATTAATTTCCCCAACGGTATTCGTCCCAAGGTAAACGTAATAGCCCAAATAGATTTTGAACTTGCTTTCTACAATGTTGTCGTCCAGCAGGTAAGAAACAAATGTTCGAGAAGGGTGTTTTTGGCATTACACACAAAAAAATCAACCACAAAAATATTCATATTCAAAGAAAAGAAGGCAAACCGGCTGGTGTAATTGTTAGCATGTTATCATATTTACCAACCCCTCAGCTCGGGCAGGATATGACACTAGGTCAATTTTTAAGCGGGCTTAACAAGTTTGAATTCAGAGTTTTCCTTCTCCTAGACTAAATGCCTCACCAAGGCTGAAGAACCCAGTCTGCTCTACTATTTACCCATAGCATGTTATACTAGCGAATTCTTACTTGTGAGTGGTAGTTTTAAAGAGTTGTCCTTTACGTTCAGCATTGTGTCACATCGATCTATCAGTCAGTTAAATTACATTGTCAACTGCACTTAGTTACCAGTGTTTCGTGAGTTTAATTGAAAATATTTTCTTTGAAATGCACGTTGTGATTGTAAGTGAGCTCATCTGTATTTCTCATACGTTACGGTGCCAACTATGTTTCTTACAGAAATTTTCTATGAAACATATTACGTTAGAGTGTCCATATATGCCTCTTACAGAATCACCAACTTTTTTGACGAGTCCTAGTACTCCAACAACATCTAGCATTTTTTTTTTTGTTTTGATATTCTTTTCTGCTGACACATTCTGCCGATTCCCTGCCCAGTCGGCTGGGGCTGTAAAATACACCAACTGCTTTTCTGCCGAGGAGTAAGACACCCACCAACGAGAGTCTTGGATATTACATTAAAAAATTGGATGGTGAAGTTCCTGTAATGCTGGAGCTTTGGACAATGCAGAGGAACCTTTTATTGCCATAGCTCCCAGGTCTACTCTGGCCCAGATTAGTAGCATCTGAACGGGTCCTATCTATAGATCAAATAGAACTAAACTATGCACTTA
>OY757928.1:36894831-36964831 GCA_963585895.1 Sepioteuthis lessoniana | reverse complement strand
ACAATTTTCTTCTCTTTCTCTGTCTTTCCACACATCAGAAAATGTTGTGCAAAATTCTAGAGAGGAAGAGATAAGGCGAGAGGAAAAGATAACAAGACAAAGAATGAAAACGAGATAAAGAAATGACAACCAGATGATGGATAATGACGTTATTATAAGATGAGAAGAGGAAGGAAAGACGAGAAAACGAAGAAATAACGACCAGATGAAAGAAAAATTATGCGATGAAGACCAGATGGTGAGATGAAAGAATGAAGAAATGATGACAGGATGAAGAAATGATAACAAAATGAATAAATGACGACTTGATGAAATAATAATGATGGCATAAAGAGATGAAGACCAGGTGAAGGAATGATAACAAAATGAATAAATGACGACTTGATGAAATAATAATGATGGCATAAAGAGATGAAGACCAGGTGAAGGAATGATAACAAAATGAAGAAATGACGACTTGATGAAATAATAATGATGGCATAAAGAGATGAAGACCAGGTGAAGGAATGATAACAAAATGAAGAAATGACGACTTGATGAAATAATAATGATGGCATAAAGAGATAAAGACCAGGTGAAGGAATGATAACAAAATGAAAAAAATGACGACCAGATGAAAGAATAATGATATTATAAGAAGATAATGTCGAGATGAAAGAATAACGATGAGATGAATGAAAGACAACGAAATGCAAAAATGATGACGAAATGAAAAGAATAACAAGATAAATTGATATCGACGAAATCAAGAAAGACGATGTGATGAAGAAATGACATCGAGATAAAGAAATGACGGCGTAAAGAAAAAATGACATCGAGATGAAGGAATGACGACGAGATGAAGAAATGTCGAAAAGATGCAAGAACGACGACGAAATGAAAAGATGGCGATGAGATGAAGAAATAACGACGAAATAGTATTTCTATATTAGGAAGGACAAGGCAGTTATGGGCTTCCAAAAATCCCTTTTATTTCTTGTGTTACATATTGCTTGTTGACCGATTTTATAAAAAGAATTCTATGAAATATTTTCTTGTCCAGTTGTTCAAGTAAATTTTACTTCTTTTCCAAATCGTTACCTACCCGTTAATGTTAAGGGGGCTATTTTGCTTTGCTCCGAAATTTAGTTTGTAACTTGTCGAGCAAACAGACTGCCCCTTTTCTAAAATGTTCAATTCACGTGACTCAACACCTTTTTCACCTAGAATGAGAGTTCCTATGATAAACCTTTTGCTGTCGATTACATAACCGGACACCAGAGTCACTTCTGGTGAGAGTCGGTCTGTACATGAGGAAAGCTTCAGTCACCTAAAGTTTCTACGTACATAGTGATTCCACTTTGAAACCTTGAAGATATATATTTCCACATAGATTACCCTTCAATATCGGCAGTGTAAAGTAATGACTGTTTCCCAACACCAGTGGACCTTGTACCTAGCTGTGTGAACTACGGCAAAGAATCAAACATGAGAAGTCTCTGTGAGTGCGAGAAACTGTTATTGTAAAGAATTTGGAAATTTTAAAAAGTATCAGTCAATCATTAAGAAGACGCGAAACAACTTAAATTTCAAACTCTCGAAATCACCCCAAACCATTAGGGAGTGAACATTGTATAAAACAATAGGACTTTACCTTCATCGACTCGACAATACTCTCTCTTTTTGAGACAAGTCAAGTCAGAGATTTCCATACAAATAATAAAGTGAGTAGTATTCTTCTGTTACCACGTGTCGGGGATTTACCTTTCCGATGAAATAGTTGCCTTCTCTTTATCTTGCCTGTGCCTTCGCCAACTTTTTGACCAGCAACGCAGCAGCGTAAGCTTCCCGAAAGTTGGGATCAGAGCTTTATACTTTCCAAAAGGGTTACCTGCATTTTGTCCATGAATGTTTATTTTCGAGATATTAGTGGATAAACCTCATACAATGGAGCGAATGTCTTCCTTGGATATATTGGGCGTGCACCCTTCCCGGATCTTTTGTCACCGTTCACTGAACAAACGTACTTTTTTGATTCTCAGTTCGTTGAACGCAAGAGAGCTTGTCTCCAACCACGAAGATCGAATTCGACTCTCCTGGCTAATTTGCCAAATTCAAGACAGACTTTTACCATCTTTAAACTCTTTTATACACTGATTTTTCAGAGAACACTTTGCGTCGGTAAGAGCACGTTCACTATTGTCGATAATTCTCGTATGTTTATAGCGTATGTACAATGTGTATGGTTATCGTCGTAGGAAATGGACACGACGACACGAGTTCAAATCCTAGACGAGACTAATTGTACTTCACATGGCATTAATACCCTTGGGAAAGGTATGAGTCCAATTATTCTCCCTCCAGCTATGGGTAAATAGCATGACAGACTAGGTTCTTAAGCCTTGGTGAGGCAACTAGTCTAGGAGAATGAAAACTCTGAATTCAAACCTGTTAAACTCCGCTTAAAAATTGACCTTGTGTCATATCCTGTCGAGCAGAGGGATTGGGTAAATAGTATTAGAAGAAAGAAACTTAGCTGTTACTTACAATCCAGCTCATAATGAACCTGGAAGTAATTGAATGGTGAGCTAACGCAATATTAATCTGTACTCTTGAACAATCGGAACGCGTTTTCTTAAATTTAAGACGATCATTCATGACATGTGCGACCACCTTACGTGAAAGGAATACAGTATGAATTTCAAAATTAATTTGATCAGAAACAATACTTTGCAATTAAAAGGCACATACAAACCACAAACAGGCTATAGGCGTAATTTTCGACCAGTTGAAAAGACTTGAAATTGTAAAGTGATTAAATTAGACTATTTTTGAAGACAATGAAATACACAAACCGTTAAACAACTTATAGTAGAAGCGGACATGATTTGATTTAGAACCCTGATATTTCCATAGGCGTTGCAGTTAAGGGCACGAGAAAAACACACGGATCTCAGCTGAATGCCAACAAAGATATATTTTTATAAAATCAATCAAACAAACAAACAAAACAGTAGAAGCATTAAGCGTCTACACCGCAACTTTCTCTGACAAAAGCATCAAGCTGGAAACATACATATACATAACACGTATTTAAGAACAAAATAAATAAATTAAAAAAATACAAATCTCTTCGTGGATCTTCCTGTTTTAAAATATAGTTTAAATGTATTATGAATATGACATCCAAATCTACTAATGTAATACTGTAAATTTCGGCGTACAAATCGACTTTTTCAGCCTGAAAATACCTCTACAAACCTACATATTTGACATATATGGCAGAGCTAAGATCCAACCTTTTGCCAGAGATGGGTCAACCAATAGAAAAGTACACTTAACAATTGATAAACACCAGTTACTTTAACTCCAGCAGACTGCCTTAAACATTTGCAACGTAAACTCGTGCTTGAACATATTTGTCAATTATACGGAGATTAATAGGAAAAAAAGCGTGTGATATATCACACGCTGTTTTGTACTGCTGATGCACTAAATTAACATTAACTGTAACATCAGAACACCCAGGCGGCTAGTCAGAAAACTACAGTATGTTATTTATTTGTGCAATTTCATTTTGGGAAACAGATTGTTTATTATATAATCTCAAACGAGTACGATTTGCATATGTAGTATATTCTACGATTCGTGTTCTGTATGTTTCAGTGGGACGATCGACCTATTGATTACGGATGGCTCTAAACCAAAATTGTGAACAAAGAATCTTAACGTTGACCTATATTCTAAATCGACATGAACACTGCAATTCACGGTGGTTAATATATTTTCTACCGAATGTAATATGCATGATATAAAATCTGAATGCTTTAATGCAAAATATGAATTATGGGTTACTGGGAAAATTTGGCCGACGCAAACCAAACAAATGAGACTTTGACAAATCTCTATTATGTCTCCTTTTATTCTTGAAGCCTCCCTCCAAATAAAACTGCTTGTAGGGCCTAGAGTAAAGGTTGATTTAGATTTAGATTAGTCATTTTTATGTGTAGTATATTGTGGCTATTCCAGACCCAGGGGTTGAGTTAAATCGGACCTATTATCATAGACGAGACCAGGTATTCTTCTATAGAAAAAAGCCCTCATGAGTGACACAGATATCGATAAATAAAAGTAAAAAAAAACGTATACATATATATACATATATATATTGGGAAAATTGCTAGAAACTTATATATCATATTCCATTATAAATTTATTTCACTTTTTCAAACCCATCAGATGGATTTCAAAATGATGAGCTTGAAAAAGCGAAATAAATTTATATGGAATACAATTTCAAATTTTCTTATATTTGAAGCAAAAAAAATTTTTTTTTTTGCTTTGCAGCAATATTCTGTAATAAATAGCCATTCATTGAGCACTAATTCTTTGAATATTCACAGTGCTTAATTAATTTATACATATATATATATATATATATATATATATATATATATATATATATATATATATATACCTCTGAATTATGTAAGTTTTACTCATTAAAAGTCCACTTAACTCTTTTTCCGTGTCAGATTTTGTGGTTTGGTCGTACATCCTAATTTTGATTTTGCTTTTTTTGAGAAGGATTTCTGCTCTTACGACATAGTAATTTTTCGTATCAGAATTTCCAGGTTAACATTTAATATCTCTCTTTCTACTCTGTCATTAATTTATTTATGTATTTATTTTTTGGCTAGCGACTAATTATATATACCAAAAAATTTCCTACAGCATTAACGGCCATGGGAGAGTGAAAAGCTAACTTATTTATTTATTATTTATTCATCATTCAAATTTTGGTAGTGAAGAAATCTTTAAAACCTAATATGAATTTCAAAAACTTGCAAATAATCCACACAGTTACAAATATTAATGAGATTCTTGACTATTTTATAAAGAACTAAAAATGGGCAGACTTTCTGAGTTTTTACACACACACACACACACACACACACACACACACACACACACACACACACTATCTCTCTTTCTTTTCCTCTATCTTTCCCCTCTCTCTCAATGTATCTCTCTCTCTCTTTCTGATTATATATATATATATATATATATGATGATGATGATGCTAGGCAGGTATAAACCGTTTAGGTTTTAATATAAATATAGAAAAAGCAACTTTTTGTAAATGAAAATAGCTGGAATAAAACCTAAAAGTCAAAATAATCACAATTGGTCAAAATTCATAACTAATATTTTTTGTGATATTTAAGGCAGTCCTCAGATCAAAAGATGAGTGTTAGATTAGACAGGTAAAAAAGAAAAAAAGAAAAATGTACTTATAACACATTTTCCGAGAGCCAATCAATCGAAGTGTATAAGAAATGATAATTTTTTTAATGTCTGAGTTATAATGTTGTCATTGATTTGGATGGCTGCACTCTGATACTAGTTCCATACTTTATTTGGTTCTTTTCAAAAAATACATATATATATATATATTTGGGATTTCCTAAAACACACACGCACACACACAGACACAGACACACAGACACACACACACACACACACACACACACACACACACACACACACACACACACACACACACGAGCACTCTAGCGAAGGAATTTACGGCTGTCGCTCGCATAAGGCAAAGCTCTTCGAACGAAATGAGCACTCTGGTATCCGGTAAGGTATAAAATGTTAAACAAACGAACACTGCTGCTACTGTTGCTACATAACACCTTATAATTCGTTAGCCAACGTGGTACGCTTTTTAGCCGAGCGGTCTGATACAAAGTCTAACGTAAAGTTGTGCGAGTTTTGATCCCAGCTTCAAGCGTCCTACTTGTCTAGCCACACTAAAGAGTTGTGATACAAGGAAACAGTTTGTCTGTAGATGACAAAATATATATACATACATATATATATATATATATATATATATATATTTAGGCAGCATTTCTTCGTTAATGCAAATTTCATAAAACATAATTGATATTTTATTCCTACATATTTTCTTTTGGATCCGTTCGAATTCCCGTATCACTTTTATTGTATTCGGGGGGGAATTGATTTAGGTATTGTCCATAGTTGTATATATCTCTAGTACTTTCTGCCCGACTTTGGGCCATCATCAGGGGAGAATCTATTACAAAACTGATGTAACTTTTGTTTTAGCAAATTACTACTGTGTAAGGACGTCTTTGCCATTGGAGATTATGGCGTTTGCTTTTAAATGTAATTCTGTAAATAGTGCCAGTAGCTAAAGACATTTAAGTACATTAGCACTAGTTTGAAAATTAATTCTATTAAGTGCTGGTTGCATGTTTCTAATATATAGTGCTTCGAGAATCTGAAGTTTTTGTTTATTATTTTGATGTTCGAGTATTGTTGTGTTGTCGGTGAGAATTTTTCGTAGTTGTGTTGTTGGGCATTTATTTTTTTTTTAATGCTGAGCTATTGAACTTGTGTCAGAAAGGTGCATTGTAAGTCTCCTCGACTGGGTAGTTTAATGAAATTTGCATATATATATATATATATATATATATATGTTGGGTATCAACCACCTTTTTCCGCACAATGAACTAGTCCTTCTGCCATATATAGCAGTAGCTACTAATGCCAGGACAGACTAGAAGGTGAAGAGCAGCTTCTTATATGAATAGTACTAGACCGTTGGAGACTGGAGATCGCACTAAATCACCTTACTTGCTACTGTAATAACGGAAGCCAATACTATCGTTGGACTATATCTTTATTCTGTATTCACTAATCCTATGTTCTTGTCTACTAATAGTTTCTCTATTGTATATACTTTTTCCTGAGAATATATATGTATTTCCTCTTATATCATGGTTTGTCCTTTATTTGATATTACAAGCGTTCACTAACCAGAATGCAACATAAAATAACATTGGGCACATGAATATCAAGCCAAAATAAAACAATCGAAATCTTTCAAAGTCATGTTACTCATTCAAGTAGAAATTGAAAAAATTATCTTTAAAATTTCTAATGGATGTAGCGTGATTTCCTAGCCAGGATGACTTTTTTTTAAGGCGAGAGTCTTATCAATTGTTAGGGGATATTGTTGACTTATTCTCGGCCATTCAGACAGTATATTGGATCATTGAAGCATAGTATGAAGACCAACTAGAACTTATCTACAACATCTCAGTATGGACACAGGATGTAGTCTAAAAGACGTGCCGGAAGCGATAGATGATAGAGACGGATGACAAGAGAGAGAGAGAGACAGAGAGAGAGAGAGAGGGCGGAGAAAGAAAGAGAGAGAGAGAGAGAGAGAGAAAGAGAGAGAGAGAAAGAAAGGTCATTGATGCTGGGAATGGATGCAATGACGTGAGTTCAAATCCTGAACGGTGGTGTTTACATTTCAAATAGTACAACTACACTCGGACCATAACAAACTATTTTATATGAAGTTAGCAAGTATAATAAAGCCATTCAGACAGAATAATGGATCATTGAAGCATAGCATGAAGACCAACTAGAACTTATCTACAACATCTTAGTACGGACACAGGATGTAGTGTGTAGTAGTTATCGTCGTAGGAAATGGACACGGCGACACGAGTTCAAATCCTGGACGAGACTGATTACATTTCACATAGCACTAAAACCCTTGGGAAAGGTATGAATCCAATCATTCTCCCTCCAGCTATGGGTAAATAGTAGGGCAGACTGGTTCTTCAGCCTTAGTGAGGCAACTAGTCTAGGAGAAGGAAAACTCTGAATTCAAACCTGTTAAACCCCGCTTAAAAATTGACCTTGTGTCATATCCTGCCCGAGCGGAGGGGTTGGGTAAATATGATAAAGCCAGCGTGCATATTTTTCCCCGGCAGAATCAAAGGTCTAGGAACTAACGTGAAGCCTTCTTGCACCTGCAGCTCTTTACGCAGTCACTTTTGAAGCTTCAATTGATAAGATTTTGAAGGAGTTTGGTGCTTCTGGCAACGTCATCCAGTGGGATTCATACATTCATTTTGTTTTCCTCAACACTCAGTCAGTTATTGATGACATTATCAGCCTCTTCTACCGGTGTTATTCGGCATATGTAGCTACTCTAGTGGATCTCTCTCGTTATGAATTCCAACAGAACCCCTCAAACCGACGGGAATGGTTGCATCGAGTTTTACTGTAGAAAGCGCCCCCTTGCAAAGTCCATCTTCGTGCCGGTACCGAGTCTGTAAAAAAGGAATACAACGAACCTATCTGCCGCGTTTAGCGTAACGGTTATCGTTTTAAGAAATGGAATCGGCGACCCAAATTCAAATACTGGAAGAGGCTGCTGGCTTTTCACTTTGCGCTAATGCCCAAAGAAAAGGCATTTGTACTTTTCGTCAACCACAGCTATGTATAAAGAGTAGGGCAAAATTAATTCTTTCTAACAGCTAAAGAAACCGGTCTAGGACAAAGGAAACTCTGAATTAAGATCAGTCGTAGTTATCTTAAAATTTAGCTTCGTGTCTGACAACACTCGTCATTGAGGAACACACACACACACACACACATATATATATATATATGTGTGTGTGTGCTTTTTTGTTTAAAATTACTAACATGTTTCTTTTCAACAGCGTTTCTATTATTATATTGCAAGATGTCTGTAGTATTTTACTTTCTTCGAAGTATTTTAAAGTTTTACTGGTTAAGTTTACATACATACATACATACAGTTTATTTTCTTAGGAACAGAGTTGGTGATCTGAGTTCAAATCCTGGACGAAACATTTTGCTTTTCATTTGAAAAGGCTTACACCTATATGGGGCCATAGAAGAGCAGACTGGGTTCATTATCCTGACAATGACATCCAGTATTAAAACCAGACGTAGTCGGCTTAAAAATTAACTTTGTGTCGGATCCTGCTTGTGTGAAGAGACTTGAGTAAATACTAACAGCAAACCTATTACTAATAGCCAACAGTATCTCCGCTATAGACCGAATGAAACTTATATAATACAATTATGTCGATCAGTTTGGTTTTTGTTTTTACTTTTTCAAAATTAAATAGAATTTTACGAGTGCAGTTTTTGTTTTTTTGTTTATTTTTATTTTTTTTTTTTTCTTGATAGCTGTCTTACTAATGATCATAAAATACACATTATTTAAACTATTTTTTTTTCTTGCAGTCTTACTAATGATCATTATATACGCATTATTTAAACTATTTCTTTTGCTTGCAGTCTTACTAATGATCATAAAATACACATTATTTAAACTATTTTTTTTTGCTTGCAGTCTAACAAATGCTCATAAAATACACATTATTTAAACTATTCAAATGTCAGAGACAAATATGATCATGTGCTAGCGGACATTTGGAAAAAGGTTGCTACAGCGAGCAGATTTTTTAAAGTTTCTAAACCTGAGCTATCTGAATAGGTGACACAATGCTAGTGTTCCACCGTCAATCATCAATATTGTATTGCCAGAATAACTTTCTAGAACATTTACTGATTTTATGTCGTTACTAATTGTACAGTAACTATAAAGTTTGGCAATATTTTTGTAAGATGAGACACAACTGTATAGCTTCAGATACTTGTAATACCTTTCTTAATCCATGACAATTAAATTTATGATGTACAGAATAACTGATGGACTAAAAAGCATTATATTAGGATATGATTTGATACAATGATTCCTTTGATTTGAGATAGAAACCTTTTTCAGTCAACGATAGTCCTATTCATAAATCGCCAGTTAGTGCCTACAGTTTGCATACTTTCCCTGCAATATCTAGAAGTAGTCCCTGTGGTGTAGTGGCAAATCGGCTAGATTGTGATAGTTTTGCAAGTACGTTCGAATTCCAGTAATACTGTTATGTTCACTTTCGGTCTAATAGCATTTAGGATGGTATAAACGCCTTCTACGTCCAGTTATCGGTTTAATAGTACCACTAGTGATCTTCTTCAAGTATAGTGTCGGCATTAAAAACATTGGTGGGTTGATGTATCATTAGATAAAAGAATAATAGTAATTTTCTTCATTCAATTAAATGGTTCCAAGTAACAAATTATAATCCTTGGTAAACTTCAAAAGCTTACGGTAACTATACTTAAAACAAATATTTCAAGCATTTATTTAATTAAGAAAAGTTACTTGAAGCTATGAATTTTTAAAATTAGGATTATTATTAGTTATTTGAAACCATGTAAATACAGAGCATAAGGACCTTATGTATTCCTTTGGTCGATGTATACTGTCCTGTCTTGTGGAGCCAAGGCAAATCGCTTTTCCCCTCGGTCTTTTTCCTCTATTGAGTGTCGAGGTGGTCGGGGAACACGGTTAAATGATAAAGAATACTTTATTTATTGCACCCCCAACAATATTCAAGGGGCAACCTCCTGAAACGATGAAGGGGGACTCCTCTTAACCAATCTTTTTGTCTTCAAATCAATTGGAAACAAATCAATAACAAAACTGTCTCCCTTCATTGTAGAAATGTTTATCTCAGTTAAAAATCTCCCCAATCAAGTAAGACTACCCAGAACAACACGCTGGACATGGAAATTGTAAAAGAAGAGCAATATTCTGTTCCTCCTCAAGATAATCACCTTCCACAATATAAAAATCAAAACATACCCTTACTGATTCCTTAACTCTCCTTGAGTAGTAGTAAGATTCCCTGAAATCTACCTCAACACTCAAGAGGAATATTCTTAAAAGCTTAAACTTGCCAATATGAGTGCCCGACAGACAGAAAATGTAAATAATCTACACAAATTCCTACTGTCAATTTACTCATTTTACCTGTAATACTTAGAATAAGATACTTGACGATCTGGGTGGGAAAATACATGTCTAACCATTTGTGGTGTTGCGATTTCCAAAAGTTCGGACACCATGTATTCCACTTGTAAGAACCTTGCATGTAAGCAGCGTAAACAAGATTTAGAAGAAACATGTACAGAAATCAGACGTGCAAATAGTAAAGGAAACTCTGACAGCTTGCCAGTAAAAGAGAAAAAGAAGTAATAAAAGTTGCCTGAGACACCGCTTTCCCAGAATCACGTTTGATCGTGAACACCAACTTGCAAACTCAATCATATGCCATACTTCGAAAGTTTTAAAGAGCACTCATGATCAGTACTTAGAAAACACATCTTCAACTATATCCTCTGAGAATGCAAACTAATGCGTTTCGACAACCATTTTTAGGTGAATTCCGCGTAGGGGGGCAATCTATATCAGAGCCCTGGGTTTGGCGGTTTTGAAAAGGCAAACTGAGAACCTGGATAACTACCAAAGCGAACGGTAAAAAATATCAATGTCTGAGTCTGCCTTTATAGTCCTGTGACGCAAAAGCAGTTGACTTATTTTCCCACTCTGTTTCTCTCTTCATGGCGACTACCAGGAAAAGATGGCAACAAATAAATTTTGTATCAAACGAAAAAAAAACAAAAAACAGAGAGTGTTTTGTGTATTCGTCACTTTTTCTAACGGCGAGGTTAAAACGGGTGACCGTCTGAAACTGAAGGGGTAGTGCTACACTCATTAACCCGTTAGGAGATGCCCGTGGTGTAATGGTTATCGTCGTTGGAAATGGACACAACGATACAAGTTCAAATCCTGGACGAGACTGATTGCATTTCGCACAGCATAAATACCCTTGGGAAATGTATGAATCCAATTATTCTCTGTCTAACTAAAGCAGTTGACTTATTTTCCCACTCTGTTTCTCTCTTCAAGGCGACCACCAGGAAAAGATGGCAACAAATAAATTTTGTATCAAACGAAAAAAAAACAACAAAAAACAGAGAGTGTTTTGTGTATTCGTCACTTTTTCTCACGGCGAGGTTAAAACGGGTGACCGTCTGAAACTGAAGGGGTAGTGCTACACTCATAAACCCGTTAGGAGATGCCCGTGGTGTAATGGTTATCGTCGTTGGAAATGGACACAACGATACGAGTTCAAATCCTGGACGAGACTGATTGCATTTCGCACAGCATAAATACCCTGGGGAAAGGTATGAATCCAATTATTCTCCCTCCAGCTGTGGGTAAATAAAAAACTGGGTTCTTCAGCCTTGGTGGGGCAACTAGTCTAGGAGAAGGAATACTCTAAATTCAAACCTGTTAAACTCCACTTAAAAATCGACCTTGTGTCACCTCCGGCCCGAGCGGAGGGGTTGGTAAATATGATAAACCCGTTAAAACCGTGGTTATACAAATGTCTACGTAATGCTGTAGTATTATAAGAGTCCCCTGGGAACCGTGGTGGTACAAGCATCTTTTAACGGAATTGTAGAATAAGTCTTTAAAACCAAATACTAAAAATGTATACGCAATTATACGATTTCAAACAACTTTCTATTTAATAATCCCTTGTTTGCACACTGTTTCAAGTATTTCAAGCAGTTATATCATTTCGATACAATAATAAAATTCCTTTCTAAACAATAATAGCTACTGGTAACTATTCTTTATGAAAATAATGAAGTTATATAATTTCAACAATTCCTGTTTAATACTAATCGTTTTAAAATTGAACTATTTCAAATTTGGATGGAACCTTGACAGGTACTATGGTCAGACTTGTGCGTCAGACTCAGATTGATCCTATACTTTTCAGTATTCAAGTACTGAAGCCCCACTACTAAATACAGATTAGTGTCATAGCCTGGACACCCCTTTTCAGAGGTCAAACCTCTAGGGGTCATACAGTCAGCGTTTGCTAACCTCAGCTGACAGCGCTGGCGAACAACGTTTCAAGTGAATTTCTTGGAAAAATTCCTTATTTGAACATAGTTGTATAGTTTCTAATATTTCAAGCAATTCATTATTTCTATTAGGTAATAATAATCCTTTCAAAACAATTAAAGCATCTCGTAATTATAAGTAATTATGATAATTTGCGCATTTTTATAGGGTTTCAAGTATTTCTATTTAATGCTGATGATTTTCAAACTGATCAACATGTACTATAGATGGAACCCAAAAATGTATAACCAACAGGAATCAAATTGGACTTGGGAATAATGGTCCCAAATAATAGTTTCAAATGCAGTTTTGATTCTGGATTCCTCCGAGCTACAGAACTGAAGCCTTACAACCTGATGAATTTCACTGTCATGCCCAGGATAGCTAAATAATATTAGGTATTAGAAATTCCTTGTATATTGTTCGTTGCTAATATACACGTTAGGAAAGAAGAATCGGGAAGCTTTATTGCAAAAAAAAAAGGAAAAGATAAAGCAGATCTTATTTTGACGTGAGAATTTGTTCTCGCCTCAGGGGAAAAAATATTTGGACAGGAAAAGAAACCTCCTCGGGAATGGTAAAGTAGTCGTGACACGGAATTCTTTCCCTCGGGTCTCTCTAACACGTACGCTGACTTTTTTTTTCTGGAATTTACATAAACAATTTAAGAAGAGAGTTTAAAATGCCTCTATTTTTATTCTGCCAGTAATAGTGTTGCTACAAATACATCTTTCACGACTACATTTCAGCATCCTCACCATTTTTTGTCTTATATATTAAGCCGATGAGAAATACCCATGAATTAGGTGCACTAATAGTTTTCTATCTAGCATAGTTACCGACGATTACTATGTCGGTCTTGAGGATGATGATCAGTTGGATGAGGGTAATCGATGATCCTTTTATTCTATTTCCGTCGTTTATTTACGGAGACCGTGCAGATATATAGAAATGTTTAACAGATATTTAATGGGATGTAGATTACTTTTCATTAGGAACCAGCTCTTCTCGTATCAATAAATGGGTCTATCACTATCCGTCCACACTTAGAAACCTCACTCCTAAAGCAGAATGAAAAAATATTCATTAATAATCGATGAAAAATTCTGTGAATAATCTCCGAAATGAGTATCGCAAATGCACCGGCAACAGCTCTAACTGGATATGCTGGTCGTCTGGTTACTGAAATGAAACAAAGAAATATAGCTCTCCAGAAACGAGGGATTCCCTTTAGTTTATTTCTTGCGATAAAGCGTTGGAAGTTTGGGTAAACGGATAAGGGACAAAATTTATTGGTTTGAATATTTTTCAATTTGGAACCAGCGCTTTTCACATCTTTGAATGATTTCATCTCAATCCTTCCTCACTAAGAAACCTTATTCCTGAAGAAGAATCGGAAAATAATTTCTGAAATAATCGGAGGAAAATTGTTGCATTTCTGTATTTACCAATCCCACTGCTGGGGCAGGATGTGGCACAAGATTTATTTTTAAGCGGATTCAACTGGTTTGAATTAAGAGTTTTCTTTTACCCAAAATGGTTGCCTTAGCAAAGTATTTTACGCAACTAATTGCTCATAGCTGGAGGGAGGATGATTAGATTCATAACTTAACCTATGATATTAATGCCATGTGAAATACAATCAGCCTGGTCAAGAATTTGAACTAGTGTCGCCGTGTCCATCTCAAACAACGACAACCATTACACCAAAAAGTGTTGTATGTATAATCCTTGAACTGGGTGTGTGAAATTCACAGACAGCAGCTATGTTAGTAATAGCTGATTCTTTGGTATCCGAAAGGGAAACAAAAAAAAAAAAAACACAACTGACCTGAATGAGGATCTTCTGTTGTTATATTTCTAGTGTTCAAGCCCAGGAAGAGTGTGTTAACGGATAATGGACACAATTTATGGGATAGTTGTTTTGTTCTAGTAGGAATTAGATAATCTGGTATTTTGGGTTGTTTTTTCTACTCTCAGTCTATGCTTCATCTTGTCTCGCTCTTGTCCCAAGCTACAAAATTAGCTGATTCGAAAAAATGTTTATTTATTAAAGTTCTCAAAAAAAACTAAATCCCCACTCCCTCTTAGGTAGGCGATATAGTTTGACCAGTCCTTGTGACAATTTAGATGGCCGATGGAGTTTGGGGATTTTGGCAACTTATATTTTAGATTGTTAATTTCAGGCTGGTTTGGTTTCGTTTTATGGCATATCAACTATGATAGGTTTCTTAATCCAATTCTGGTTCATAACATACATATGGTTTGATTTGGTTTCATGCCATGTAAACCATTGTAGATTTCTTTATGCCGAATCCTGTTTATACATATATACGTAAAATATATATGATTTGTAAATACATTTTCTTGATAACATTTCGGAAGAAACCTGGACTCATTTTGGCTCACAGTTAAATGGTTCCAAGTATTGCAATTCAATTAAACATCAGTCTTTTGCTTACGAATAATTAACTGATCAAACAGTTTTATTTTTAACAAATCAAATTTTTTGTCGTTATAATTTTGTTTATTTCATATTAGTAATCTGGTTTATGAGATTTATCTGAAAGCCATATAGTGTTTTTATCATTTTAGTTTAATTTATAATTTTTTTTTACAATTTCAAATAAATATTTTTGGAAAAAGATTTGTAATTTTTCAACGTATTCAATTGTATACTTGTTTCAGAGAACTATTTTATTTATATTACTATTTATCTTTATATCAAAATTTTTAGCGGTATTGAGGCTCTACTTAAAGTTTTTTATCATTTGTTTTAGTTCTGTATATAAAAATCATTTTTTATCATAGATATTAATTTGTATATGTGCTTTAATCAAAGAGGCGACATCTCCACACGAAAAGGGCGGTCATCTGAAACTAGTGGACAAGTTCACCAACCTCAGAAGCAGAGTCTCATTATCCGAGAATAACATAAACCCTCGACTAGCAAAAGCGTGGACAGCAATAGATAGGCTATCGATCATATGGAAGTCAGATCTGTCCGATAAAAAAAGCGGTTGTGTCGATACTGATATATGGATGCACCACATAAAAGCTACCTAAAGATATGGAAAAAAAATTGACGGCAATTACACAAGAATAATGCAAGCTGTACTGGACAAGTACCGAAGATAACACCTCACACTACTGCAGCTGTACAGCTACCAACTACCCATTACGAAAGCTATCCAAATTAGACGAATCAGACATCCGGGACACTGCTGGAGAATAGAGGACAAACTCATAAGCGATGTACTACTGTGGACCCCTACATATGAACAGGCAAAGGCAAGACGATCAGCAAGAACCTATATACAACAGATCTGAGCCGATACAGGATGTAGCCTTGAAAACCTCCCGGGAGCAACGGACGATGGAGACGGGTGGCGAGAGAGTGTCAGGAAGATCCGTGCTAGCAGCGTGACATCATGGTGATGTTGACGATGATATATATATATATGTTGATATGTGTATGTATGTGTGTGAGTGTGTGTGTATGTGTGCGTGGGTGTGTGTGCTTAATCTTACCTATATATACAAAAGGATGTTCAAAGGTCCTTGTCTGCTAAAGAAACGAAAGACCCATGGCATATAGATTCTATTTCCAATCTTTCTTCTAACGTTCAATATACTTAACACAAAATGGCGTTAGAGATAAATTGCACAACCACAGCCGCAAAGAAAGTGATATCATAATCAGGTTTACTTTTGAACTAATATATTTGGGGAAGTTATGAACTCTTTTCTCTACCACTTATGGGTAAAATAGAATCACTGCTGTTCCTCTACAAAGATGTCTATGGCATTATATAACCCAAGAAGCCTTGTATACCATTAAAATGTAACCAAAAAAAATTACTTGTTTCCAACATTGTACACTGTGTACAAAATAAAATAATCTAATAAAAAAAGGAATTTATTTTCATTTTTATTAGACTAATATTTTTACCACCTATTTGCATTAAAATCGTTGTTCATTACTATAATAAGTATTTGAGTTTTTCATATCAGCGTTAGCTGATTGACTTTCACTAGAGTTTGAGTGACTGCAAGTCTCCTCAAGTCGCCAAGACTCTTCTCAGTATTCTGGCCGTTCTCAATAATGCCATCTTTTGGATGGTCCCACTTGTCCGCCAACTTCCAAGTCATCCAGGCCCTTTAATAATCCTTTAGTTACTGTGCCAAAGGCACGAATCCCAATTTGTATAATCGTCACGTGCATATTCCATAATTTGTTCAATTCTCTAGCAAGATTGAGATACTTATCTATCTTTTCACATTCTTTCAGTTTTATTCCGTGGTCAGCTAGTATAGCAAAGTCAACAATTTTATTATTAATATCAATTTTTTTATTATTATTTTAATCTTTGAGACATCTTCACGTCAGTGTTAACTGATAGACATTCAATGGAGTTTAAATGACAAGTCACAAGGACTCTTTATATTATAGCCAATCTCAGCAATTCTGTAGTGTGTATTGTCTTCACTGAAGCTTTTATTTCCAAGTACTCTAGTTCTTTTACCAATCATTTTATGACTGTTTCAAGAGCACTATGTTCCACTTTTTTTCAATTCTCAAGCAAGATCGAGGTACTTATTACTATTATTAAATTTATTAATCCTTTTCGAGTGTTTCATATCAACTTTCGCTGATGGTTTTCCAATGGAGTTTGAGTGACAGCAAGTTTCCTCACGTCTCCAGGACTCTTCTCAGTGTTCTGGCCTTTCCTAACAATGCTGTAGTTTGCATGATCTCCATTCATTCTTTTAATCCCAACTTATTAAGTCCATGTAGCTAACATGTGGTGACTCTACCGAGCGCACCAATTACATTTGGTTTAACCATCACTTTCATATTCCTTTTTTTTTTTTTCAATTCTGAAGCAAGTTCGAGTTACATATTACTCTTTTCGCTTTCTTTGAGTTTTACTCTATGGTCCGCCCGAAAATTAAAGTCCATTATTCGCCAGATTCTCATTTCTGTTGAATTATTATTATTATTATTATTATTATTATTATTATTATTTATAACTCATAGTGTTTCCACATCAGCGTAAGCTGATGGTCTTTCACTGGAGTTTGAATTGCAGCAAGTCTCCCCAAGTCTCCAGGACTCTTCTCAGTATTCTGGCAGTTTTCAATTATGCTGTTGTTTGGATTGTCTCCATTCGGTCACCAACTTCTAAATCTTCCAGGCCCTTTAATAATCCTTAGTTACCGTGCCAAAAGCATTAATCACATTGGTATAATTGTCACCTTCATGTTCCATAGTTTTTTCAATTCTCTAGCAAGGTCAAGGTACTCATCTCACTTTTCACATTCTTTCAGTTTTATTCTGTGATCTGCCGGAACGGCAAAGTCGACAATTTTGTAGATGTTCTTATTTTGTTGTTGATTATTATAAGATCTGATCTTCGGGCCGAGATTCGGTGATCCGTTTGAATATCAAAGTCCCACAGGAGTTGGTGAGTGTCATTTTCTAGGACAGATGCTGGGTTGTGTATATACCATTTGTTGGCATGGTCAAATTTAAACTTCTTGCATATTTCCCAGTGGATCATCTTGCCCACCCAGTCATGTCTAGCCTTGTACTCCTTCTGTGCCAATTTGCTGCATTCACTTATTATGTGATTGATGGTTTCATCTCTGTCACCGCAAAGTCTGCACTAGCTATTTTTTTGCGTCTTATCTATCCTCGCTTTGATATGATTGGTTCTTATGGCGCTGATTATTATTATTATTACTCATTAGAGTTTTTCACATCAGCGTAAGCTGATGGTTTTCACTGGAGATTGAGTGACAGCAAGTCTCCTCAAGTCATCAGGATTCTTCTCAGTATTTTGGCAGTTTTCAGTAATGTTGTTGTTTTGATGGTCTCCACTTGGCAACCAACTTCTAAATCTTCCAGGCCCTTTAATAATCCTTTAGTTACCGTGAAAAAGGCATCAATCACAATTGGTATAATTGTCACCTTCATGTTCCATAGTTTTTTCAATTTTCTAGCAAGGTCAAGGTACTTATCCCACTTTTCACATTCTTTCAGTTTTATTCTGTGGTCTGCCGGGATAGCAAAATCGACAACTTTGCAGATATTATTATTATTATTATTATTGTTGTTGTTGTTGTTGTTGTTCATTATTCCAACTAGATTTTTGGTACACCGTCTGTGAGTCACAGAATATGCCGAATTCCTCCCTGATAAAAAAGGTAAAACCATTTCAAATCCATTGTCCAAGATTTGACACTTATTGCTAGAACTTGAGAGTGACATGAAATGCAATCAACTTTGTTCAGGATTAAAACTTAAGTTTTCTTATCGATTTCCGATGATGATAACTGTAATATTTTCGAGTGTCATCTAATATATACGTCGAACCTAACTTAATAAATACGTCAAACCTTACTTAATAGATACGGCTAACTGTACTTAATATATACGGCGAACTTTACTTAATTTATACATCGAAACTTTTTATATATGTGCAGCAAACCTTACTTAATATGTACGGCGAACCTTACTGAATATATACGGTGAACTTTACCTAATTCATATGGTGAACCTTTGTTAATATATGCGTCAAACCTAAAAGATGTTGTCGGCAAGAAGCATAACTTACAGCATCACATTTTTCGAAAGAATCAATTGTGAGGTACCTTTTGATGTCTCAGAAGACTGTCAGCGTCACCTCCTTTTCTAAATGTTGTGTCTTGAACATTTTCTTTTGTGGATAGTCCTTATTTATCCCCATTTTAATCCAGGTTAGTCATTTTCGTTTGTCAGTTCTAACCAAGATAGTAGCAAACGTATGTATTACTCTTATATATATTTTTTTTTAAAACTGAAACATACTTTCCGTTCATATCACACATATTCTTTTGTAAATTCCGCATGGTTTGCCCTTTGTTCAAACCTGGTTTAATAGTTTTGATTTACAACCCTTTTGAATAGTCTTCATTCGGTTTTGTGCTATATCGAATCAAAGAGCTTCGTAAATTGCTACTACCATTTTGAATAGTCTGATAACAAGTACTTTTGCGATATTTAAATGATTTTTGCTATTAACTAATTCCAAATAATAATGCAGATTTTACATTTATGGAAAAAAATCTAAGAAAGCACGGTAGCTGGTGTACTGCAAGGAGACAAACTTGCCCGATACCTCTTGATCATCTGTCTTGACTACGTGCTTAGAACATCGATTGTTAAAATCAAAGAAAACAGTTTCGAGCTGACAAAAAAAAGAAGGAGAAGGTACCCCGCCAAACCAATTACCGACGCCGACTACGCTGATGACATTGTGATTCTAGCAAATAGCCCCCACTCCGAAGCCAAAACCCTACTGCATAATCTGAAATGAGCTGCCGCAAGCAAATGCCTCCAAAAAACGGAATATATATGCTTTAATCAAACAGGCGATATTTCCACAGTAAACGGTAGCTCTCTGAAACTAGTAGACAAGTTCACTTACCTGGTAAGCAGTGTCTCATCGACCGAGACAGACATCGACACGTGACTGATAAAGGCATGGACTTCTACAATTGGTTATCGATCATATGGAAGTCAGACATGACCGATAAAATGAAAGGCAGTTCCTTCCAAGCAGCGTTCGAGTCGATACTGCTATATGGATGCACTACATGGATGTTAACTAAACGGTTGGAGAAAAGGCTTGACGGCAATTACACAAGAATGCTGTGAGCAACATTGAATAGGTCCTGGAGGCAACACCCCACAAAGCAGCAGCTGTACGGCCACCTACCACCCATCACGAAAACTATCCAAATTATACGAAGCAGACAAGCTGGACACTGCTCGAGAAGTAGGAACGAGCTCATAAGTGATGTACTACTATGGACCCCTTCACACGGCCAACCAAAGGCAGGGTGACCAGGTTGAACCAACATACAGTAGTTCTGTAAGGATACGGAATGTAGCCCTGAGGACCTGCTGGAAACGATGAATGAGAGGGTAGGGTGGCGAGAAAGGGTCAGGGATATCCGTGCTGAAGGCACGACAAGATGATGATGATGATGATGATTAAGTGATTCTTGAATGTATGCATGCACATATAAACATATTCAACCAAACTTTAAAAAACAGACTTTGAAGTAAGCTAGACTCTATAGACATGTTTTCATTGAAGAATAAATAAACTATTAAAACATAAGTCCATGTGTTTTAAAAACGAAAGATATATATATATATATATATATAGAGAGAGAGAGAGAGATAGACAGACAGACAGACAGAGAACTTTGGGAGAAAATTAAAAAAAACAATTCTCATATGTGTTGAGAATAACCATAATTGGTTTAAAATTCTTATTTTAAACCGTCATTATTTCTAATAGATAAAGAAGTTGGGCTTCCCCTAAACTACAATTAATAATACCGACCCAAGCAGAGTCTTTGTTAAATAGCTGAATTTTCCATCAAATTTGTTTTTTTTTTTCGTTAGGCTAACAGCAACGACTAGTGCGTATTGATTTATGCAGATTTGGTTTCTTTTTTCAATGCCGTATGAAACTTCGTGGGTTATTTAAAACCAAAGGCCTCTAATTGAAGAAGGCACAATTTAACTGTAAATCCAGGATTGAAATTTGATCCTGGTTGAAAAGTTAGTTCTATTGGAACGTAAAGGTATATTTTTAGAACAAGGGTAGAATTATTTGACTCCCATAATAGTATCGAATTTTCAGTAGAAAGAAGGAAAAAAAGGTTGAGTAGTAACGAATAAGCAAATGACTCTTTCCCCCCACTCCCTCAAACAATAGAGCGACCAAATCTATATAAATGCTCTTAAAAGCTGAAAAATTTTCCGAGAAAGACCACTTGAAAATAATATAGGAAAGAACGAGCACGTTCACTCTAAGACAATTCCAAAACTGGTTAGGAATATATTGTCCATTTGACTAAATTGTCATTTAAAATGCATGTATGATTTTATTTAATTTTTTCATTGTAAAATCAGTGCTGTATGCTATCTGTGTCTTAAATGGAAGCACTATTTAACTGTAAATCCAAAATTAAAATTTGAACCTAACCGAAGAAGCTAACACTTTTGGACTTATTAGAACACAATAAACCAAAGTAAACGTAAAATAGAATGCCTATAAGGATGCTAAGAAGTAATTAAAAAAGTAGTCGTGGACTTTAACTAAGTTTAAACTTAATAGGGAAAAAAGGAGGAATGAAAGTTGATGAATGGATCTATTTATCCTACAGTTTAGGGCGTTAAGATGGTTAATACTTTTCTCAAACGTATTAAATCGAAAGTGAACGTAATAATATGACTATGACTCTAACTTGGTTACTACGATATTACAGTCTAACACTTTAGCCACGCTTCTATCTCAATTTATGCAGAAGAATGGAAGTTAAATTCTCAGACATACTGTTTAGAGAATATTGGGTGAATGCAGATGTTTTTCTTCTTTTTTCTTACTGTCTATGAAGGGGAAGAGAGAGACAGACAGACATACAGAGAAGCAGAGAGATAGTCAGAGGAGAGCGACATCGGAGGTAAAGGACAAGTGGGGGGATTATATCCAGACCATTTTTCGTAATGGTTTCTGTCGCGATTACTCTCTGGTGACTGACCACTTAGAAGATTGCCCAAGAGTCCATCCATTCCATCCCGTCAGGCAACTAATAAAAAAAGGAGACGCATAACGAAATTCACCGGAAAATAACGAAGCATGGGCCCAATAAAAGAACAAATATTTGTCTGTTTCTTAGCTTCCTGTCTGAAGTCAACCAATTTTGTAATAGCCTGACAAGCCGTTCACTATTTCCATTGGCTACGCAGGAAAAAAAAAACTTTTTTGAATTAATAGAGGGCATTATAGCAGAAATAGTTTTTCGTCAGTACAGTTTCTAATAATACCAGGTGTGATCAAAAGGTCTCGAGACTGTAGCTGAATTTACCGATACAGAAATGGACAATAAATGAAATATTCCTTTTCTTTAAATTAGGTAGTCAGTTAAAAAAATTATCGTGACGAAAGGTGAATTTATCAAATCAGAAATTAAGTTTGAATAAGAGATTAATCTACTTCAAAATAAGAATCGTGACTGAAGCTGTATTTGCAAAAACAGAAATGAGACATAAATGAAAGGTTAATTTTCTTGAAAAATACGAGGTGTATTCTGAGAGTATCAAGACTGAAGCGTACTTACCAAGACAGAACTGAACAATGAATGAAACCTTAATTTTCATCAAAATATGAATTGTGCTCAGAAAGTATTAAGACTGAAGATGGATATACCAAGAGAGAAATGAAAAATAAAGTAAACTTATGACAAAAGAAAAGCAACAATCAAAAAGTCTAGAAAACCAAAATATGAAGAAAAACAACTATATGGAATCTGACAAACTAAGGATGAGTTGAATATCTCTTAGAAAAAGTTAACTGAAGAGAGACATAAAGTCTCTCTAAATAACAGAAAAATCAGAGCCAAAAAGAACTAATTATTTACCAAATAAAATTGATAATACCCAGGTAATTTGTAAGTGTTGGTCACAAAGATTAAACAGTTAATTATGTTTTAAGCGAATGCAACAAACTGGGCAAAACAAATTACAAAAGCATGCACAATGCTGTAAAAAAATGGTCCACTAAGAATTGTACAAGACATTACATTTAATCATGATGATAAAGTTTATTAACTAAACAAGAATATTTTCTAGTATATGAAAAGCATATAAATCAGGAAACTTGCCATCGGTTGGAGTTTTGTCTCACACCTGTTTCTTTATCAATATTTACTTGGGGCCAAGAGCATCTTCTAAACAGGCACATCCTCTGGTGGAATGAAGACGAGATGATCAGTAGGTACTGTATGTTCCCAACAACTAAGCCGATATATCATCCGCGATTTTTTTCGAAGTCTCTGGTGGAAAAAAACAGGCTACGTCAGCCATTATTAACAGAACCTTCAATGAAGTATTAACACTGATGTATGTGGTTAAAGAAATACTTGAGTATCAATAATGAGTTAAAATGATACGGCAGAGATTTTAATAGCTAATAAAAGAGTCATTGTCCACTCTGACATTGTAAGGCCACAATAAAGCTGAATCTGAGGAAAAATGTCATCAAACTTAGATGTTATGTGATGCAATAAGCTCTTCTGCTCCGAATTCATATATTTTCGGATAATACTACATATGTGTATAGGTAAAAGCGTCTTTGTATGGGTATATATATATATATATATATATAGGGGTAGACGCACTTTCGGTACAACTGTTAGCATCATTGAAAGTGGACATAGCTACCCAAATTAAAATCTTGAACGAGGTTGTTGGCGTTTTCTATTGCGCTAATACTCTTATGAAATATCTAATAAATCAACTTATTTCCATATAAAAAAGGACTTTTTGGGTAAAAACAGGCTCAAAAAGCGTTAATTTTTGTATTAGTATTTGAACATTTTGAGTTCAATCGTCACATATGCGCTTGCTTTTAAATTTTGAGATACTTCAAAAACAACAATATTTGACTGGCCGAGAAAGAAGTAAAGGATCAAAACAATTTTAGAAATCTTTTGTCGAGAAAAATGTTTAAAATCCAATTTCTATGCCGATTAGATTCTTAGATATATCATTACCTTTTTTGCTGATACGTAAGTGTAATTTAGATTATATTTTTGGATAAATGTAATACCCAAAAGAGGGTGAAGGGTATGCCTCCTTGAAAACTAGAAAACCATGTGAAATCAACTTCTTAGTAAACAGTCCTTCTTTCTTCTTCAGCCTTTTTCCTCCGCTTTCCTGTCTCTTTTTTACTCGACGCGTCACTCACTCAACGTTCCTCCTCCTCTTTTCTCGTCCGTCCGAGAGCTAGACAATATTGTCTAAGGGATGTAACTCATACCACCTTGCTGGTACACTTCACTAATGCAGATTCTGCCTTTCAAATTCACTACACTAAGTAATATAAATAAGCGAAGTAATAATAATTTCTTGAATATGTATGGATTTGTAGATGCTTACTCAACTAAGAGTAAGTAATGAATTATTTCTTCCTTTAGAAATATGTCAGTTTATTTATTTTGTTGTTTTCTTTGGAGAAAGAATTTCATTTCAACTCGTTGAATTTATTTTAAATTAAATGGAAATTGTTTATATTCATATTTGCGTTATTATCAGCAGCAGTTCACTGACATATTCTTTTAGGTTTAATGACCCCTCTCTCTCTCTCTCTCTCTCTCTCTCTCTCTCTCTGTCTCTGTCTCTCTCTCTTACCCAGTGATATAATTACACAAAATAACTTTTAAACACAAAATAAGTCCCTCTATTTAAAGTTAACCATTACAGCTATCTTATTTTAAAAAAAATCTATACTCTAACATTATATTTGCCTACAAGAAAAGATTGTGTAGTTTTGGTTTGGTTTCTTTGTTTAATGGCATATCAAACTTTGTAAGTTATTTAATGCCAAAGACATTATTTTAGAAGAAAACAGGTGTTACTATTTAACCCATAGCTGGGAATATAAGGGGTTTCATATCTTCGCAAAGAGTACTTCTCTGAAAGTGAACTAAATAGTGCAAATGAAGTTCAAACTAGCTTACTACGATTTCACTGTCCATCGCTTTAGCCATTGCGCTACGAGGACACCCCTTGAACTGTTGTTTTTTAGTATAATTTTTACTTAATTTAAAGAGATAAGAATTATAAATTTGTAGATGGAATTTTTATTCATTCAAAATCTCCTTTATCCGTTTCAAATTAGTGAACTGCCCTATATCTCGAAATTTAAAAACTAGCGTGATTACACTAATTCAGCTTTAGTCTTGATACTTTCTGAATACACCTCGTATTTTTTCAAGATAATTAACCTTTCCTTCGTTCAAAATCTCCTTTATCCGTTTCAAATAAGTGAACTGATCTGAATCCCAAAATTTAAAAAATAGCGCGAATACACTGATTAAAGAATAAATGTAAAGTAACAAAGGTTAGTTATTGATTATATCATTATATTATATTTATTATTATAATTATTTTGATTGTGGTGATAAATTGTAAGTTTGCTAAAATCTTTGGGCAGTAGGCGTGCACATACCACGACCGGATGTCAGCTCATTTCAAAATAATGTCGTTTTGTATTCGGGGTTGTAGGCCGGATATTAAAAAGATAAACAGTCCATCGGCTGAGGTTAAGATAAGATAACGTAACAGTGAAAGTTATCGACAGCTGATTTAGTTTACAGATTTATGGAAAGTTTTTAAATGACACGTGTTCGTATCGTCATTAGCTGAGGAGAAAAGTCATACCTTATATAAGAAGGGAAATTTGGCATTTTAGTCCGTCAGTTTAGACAGTGGAGTCTGTCGAGTTAGTTCAGATATTCGGGCCCAGAGATGGTGTTTTGAGCATTTGTCGCAAACGAATGAGAGTTTTAGCGTTTCTATGTAACAACCCTCTTTCTCACTCGTTTCGAAGACGACTGCTATGAAATGTTACACTCAGCTAATAAACTTTTCGCATTGGAAACTATAGGATCCTCTTGTATTTGAGAACTATGATATAATTATGACACTGTAATGTCATATAAATGCTAAAATACCAATACAAAAACTACCGCTCACCGAGCTTATTTTTATTCAGAAAAAAAAAAAACAAAACTTTTTTTGAATAGAATTCAATTTGAGCTCTCACAAATGTACGGATGCAACTATTCTTCCTTTTGCTATGGATAAATTGTAGTATAGAGTGCGATATTTAACCTCAATATGAAACTGGTAGAGGATAAAAGAAAACTTCAAACCATGTGTAGACTCGAAGAAAGATGATATTCTCCTGGATATTCCGGCCTAATAACAGCTGCATATGTTTGGGGTAGATGACCAAACCAGGCTACGGAATAAATACTTTATCTTAATGCTGTATACACATGATGATATCAATAATAATAATGATAATAATACCACCGGCAGTTTCTGTCGTTTCTGATACGAACGGGTTTATTTCTCTCTGCCTTCAGCCCTTGGCGACATGAAGAGAGAGCAACAATTCATAAGGAAATATACTAACCATGCTACACTGACCCGCCACCCACATGTATGGCGCATCTTGTTGAATGTAAGATCCCAATTCATCTCTGCCGGTCTAGACCTAAACATATCGGATCTGATCTGATCAGGAAGTCAACTGCTACCTTCGACGGTCGTAACGTAAATGTTCGTCTTTTTCAAAATCCTAAAATTCCCAAGCCATCACTTCCGGACGTGATGTCATCAACTATTTTCTGCCTGGGAATTTATTATTACAGATGATGATTGTCATATGTAAATCTGAACCAAGAAAAGCCGAACAGTTCAAACCGTTACCGAATAAACCTTTACCTTACTAAATAATAAAATATAATTAACGTAAAATGATTAATATGATTAAACAGTACCTTGATTATATAACATTAACATATGGAAAGTTCACTTTATTCTCTTTTATAGTGCTATCCAATGTTGGTTCTGTTTCATATCAACCAGACTTGATTATTAATTTTCTTTCCAATCAATTAAGGATTTCTTGAAAACCAAAATATTCAGGTACAAAAACAGTTTCTTTTTAGGTCTCAGGGTGTTATTTCAGACAAAACAAAACAAAACAAAATTTTAAAAAACCCTTCTGATTATGCACAAGGAATGACCAGACTATTTTACATGCTGCAACTGGAATTGCCATCACCAACGATGATGTCAAGGATAAAAACAATTACAATTCATAATCCTGTTTCCATTTAACGCCATCTTCAAAGGTCAACATTGACTCATGAGCAGTTATTTCTTGATGTTATAGCTTGGTATATATTGATAAATGTTTTTAGCTGATATATTCAATATTTTGTTTTCGGTATTGGATTTTTCGTAAGTTGCCCAGTAACAAACCAAATTACAGCATTGATTAGATTGGCCAGAATATTGAGAAGTGTCCTGGAGATTTTAGGGGATTTGCTGTCTCTTAGATTCCAGTAAAAGACAATCAACCAACGCTGATTTGAAAAACATACAAGGAATAATAATAATAATAATAATAGTAAACTATATGCGAATTTTAAAGGGCCAATACACAACATACCACATGAGAAAACCTGGACGTGGCTAAGAAAAGGAAACCTTAACAGAGAAAGAACATCTCTTCTAATAGCAGCAAAATGATAAATGTAGGTTATGGTGTGATAGAGACGAAATAATCGATCACATAATAAGCGAATGCAACAAATTTGCACAGAAAGAAAATAAGACAAGACACGACTTGGTGGGCAAGGGGTTCTAATGGGAGTTGTGCAGGAAATTGTTATTTTGACCAGACTAAACAAATTGTATACGCACAACCCAGCATCGGTCCTAGGGAATGACACACATAAACTCTTATGAGAATTTGACATACAAACGGATCACCTAATCTCAGGCGGAAGACCAGATCTTCTAATAATCTACCAAAAAAAAGAACTTGCAAATATGTGCATTTTGCTGTCCTGGCTGACCACAGAATAAAACTGAAAGAAAGAGAAAAGAAAGATACATGCCTCGACCTTGCTAGAGATTTGAACAAAAAACAAAAACTGTGGAACATGAAAATGACAATTATACCAATCGTGATTGTTGCTTTTGGTACAGTCACCAAAGGATTATTAAGGGGACTAGATGACTAGGAAGTAAGTGGACGAATTGAGACCATCCAAACTACTGTATTATTGAGAACGGCCAGAATACTGAGAAAAGTCCTGAAGACTTGCTGTCACTCAAACTCCAGTGAAAGACCATCAGCTGACACTGATTTAAAAAGATCTCAAGTATTAAACAATGGGGACATGATTCTGCTCTACATTGATCAACACATCCTCAAGGACAGCAAAATGAGATGGAAAAATGTAGCTATTGGGTGGATAGACGAAAATATTGTCTCAAAATGTACAAGATATCATACAAAGTCATATAATTTATGGAGAATACCATGAAAAATTGAAGAGTAAAATTGACAGTAGGAGAAAAAGGCTTAGCTAATGTGAAAATTTAGAGAGGAACCTTTCATTTTTGTTATAACAATGATACTACTCAATCAAATATTTAAAAATGCATAGGTGGACAAAAACTTAATAAATCGCAAGAGATAATCAACCAGCTAATATATATTAACATCAAACTGTATACCAAAAATGAAAAATAATTGAAAACTCTAATACAGGCAGAGGGGATATGCAGTGAGCATATAAGGATCGAAGTTGGCATAGGAAAATGTGCCCTGCTGATAATTGATAGTGGAAAAACTGGAAATGACGGAAGGAACTGCTAAGTCCAGAATTAAATAAGAACGCGTTGAATAAAGGAAAATTTAAAAATTCTTGGAATAATTTGAAGCGGACACTATCAAAAAAGGCAGAGATGAAAAAAGAAGAAAAAAAAGATTACCCCAGGAGAACGAGTAAACTACTTAAAACCAAACTATATTGCAGAAAGCGATAAACACCTGCGTTGTCCTTCTTGTAAGATACTCGGGGCCATTTTTGAAGTGGACCGAGGATGAACTTAAACAAATGGACCAAAGAACAAATAAACTCATAATGATGCATAAGGCCTTACATCCCAGAGATTATATAAATAGTCAATATATGTAAAAAAAAAAAAAAAAGGACAAAGAAAGCTTGCCAGCATTGAAGATAACGTCGATATATCGATACGATATCTCGAAGACTACTATAAAAAGATAAAAGAAAGACTGATTACAATGGCTGGTAACAGCACAAACCACACAAGGATCAACACAGCAACAATAACTAAAAAAGAGACGCACATTTCTCAGATATTTTGAGTTACAAGCTGATCCCCTAATACTGGCCAGGAGACGAGACCCAGTGAAAGTCAACAAAAAAAAAAACAGAACCTGCGGATAAGAGAACTCTGCTGTCCCGGCATTCCACAAAGTGAAATAAAAGAAAGCGAAATTACAGATAAGTACCTAGACCTAGCCAGAGAACAAAATTAGGACATGAAGGTGACGGTGATTCTAATTGTAATTGGTGTACTTGGAAAAATACCCAAAGTATTGGTAAAGGGACTGGGAGATTTGAAAATAAGAGGGCATGTAGAGACCGTCCAGATTACATCATTATTAAGGTTGGTAAGAATACCGAGAAGAATCCTGGAAACTTGGGAAGATTTGGTTTTACTCACACTCCAGTGAGAAACTACCTGCAAAAGTTAGCGTGAAAAAGTCTCAAAAGAGTTAAATAATAATCCACCATAGGAGCAAATAGAATATACACAAACCTGAATTCGTCCTTGGGGAATGATACACAAAAAAAAAAAAAACAACGATTTTGAGATACAAACGCATCACCTACTCCCGGCTGGGAGATTGGCCTCTGGGTTGTCAACAACAAAAAGAACGTGCTGAATAGTGAACTTTAACGTCCAGCCAGACGACAGAGGGAAAATCTAAGAAAACGAAAAGAGAGATAAGTACCTAGACGACACCAGAAAACTAAAATATTATGGAACATGTAGGTGACGATGATACTAGTTGTACTTGGTGTGCTTGGAACGATCACTAAGATTTTATAAAGGAGCTGGCAAACTTGGAAATTTTAGTTCAACTGGATACCATCCAAACTCTAACATAGTAAAGATCTGCCAGTATACTGAGAAAGATCCCGGATTCTTTAGTAGACTTGCTGTTACTCCGACTCCAGTCAAAGACTATCAGCTAACACAAGTATTAAAAACTGGCAAGGAGAAATAAACTGCACTAATTGACCATTTAGTGTCTGGTTGCCCAATTCTAACACCGATAGAATATAAAGAAAGCATGATATTTCTAAGAAAACATGAACATACTATAGACTATGTGATAGCAAAAAATGGTATGAACACCAATCAGAACCAATGATAGAATCCAAAATATCAACTAAATTGAGAGACTTGGCTATTTAAACTGATAGACAAATGAAGAACAATAGACCAGGTATAGTGGTTAAGGACAATAAAAGGAAAAGTTACCTTCTAAGTGATATATCTGAGCCAATAGATAATAACATATTAGTTAACGAATATAATAAAATAATTAAATACAAACACCTGGATATATTAATTGAAGAAATTTGGCACGTTAAAACTACTACCCTGCCAGTTTCCTGGGAGCCCTGGGTATTAGCAAGAAAAGGACAGATAAACACATTAACATCGTTCCTGGCAGTCCCAGTCTATATAAATTATGAGTAATTACACTTTGAGAAATTAGATCGTCTACTATTAATGCGACTAAAAGATAACACTCAAAAGTGGTAGCAGAAAAGAAATACACTGGACACATAAAATCTCTATCTTCCCCCGCAATAGATCATGGATAAAGGGAAAAGGTTATAAGCAATTGAAATTACAAGAACAAGAACAAGAAGCATGATCAGTTGGGAAATATGCAGGGAACTGATATTTCATCATATTAAAAAATGGTATATGCACAACCCGGAATATGTCCTTGAAAAATTAAATTCATAACATTTTTTGTGTCTTTCAGATATAAACAATTCAACTTATCCAGGACAAAAAAAAACAAAACAAAAAAAAAAAAACAAACAAACTTAGTTTTAGTTAACAAAAAATATACTTATGTTGTGAATTTTGGTGTATCTGCAGACCACAGAAAGAAATAAAAAGAAGTACGAGGTGCATACGATAAGTTTCCAGACTTTTTTCGTATGGGCACTTTTATTGATAGTACACAGAACTTAGGGAATAACCAAAAGTCACAGGGAGCAAGGTTTGGACTATAGGTTGGTAGAGCAACTGTCTTGATGCCCATCTAGCTCAAATAGTCTGTGACATGGATGGAGTTGTGGTCTGCTGCATTGTCTTGGTGAAAATACCACTGACCAGATTTGAAGAGTGCTGGCCTCTTCCGACGGAATCTCTTCCTGAACTCCCTTAAAACCTCAATATAGTAACCCTAACCCTAACCCTAACTCTTTGGCCAATCAACTCAGGTGTTCTGACTTCCTTACTCCTCGCACATCAACAAAACAAAAACCTGCAAAAACTCAGAATAAAGAAACTCCACTGAAAATTTAAATATGACAGTAAAATGAACGTGATTCCCAAAACGCTACCCATAAATTTTATGGGTTGTGTCTCAGGAATAGGTTTGACATGCTGTTAAAATTAGTCAATCAAGGAACCCCATTCTTTGACCAACATATATAAAAACCTAGACAGATTGACATGTTAAATTCAAAAAATCAATCCATCCATTAAAGGCTGTCACTTAATTCCGATGGTGGAAATGTGTTTATAAGATGTTAGTTTTACTCTCGGATCTCTCCCAAGAGAAAGAAGTAGTTTGGCCTGACTCATTCCTCTCTCTCAAACAACGTCTTTCTCTTGAAACGTTAAGTTTCACTGAAATCACGACTACACGAATTTACTCACCGAAAACCTTTGGCAAATTTCCAGAATCCATATATCTAGAATCCCATGTGACAGTTTTCAAGCCAAAAAATTGAAATCAGCTAACTCATCACTTGGTTCACAACTAAAGATTACAGCTAATATAATTAGAGAATGAAAAATGTAATTTGTTTACTGGAATGAACACGCAACGAAAACACTAAATTTGAAAATCAAAATAGCCATTTTACTTTAGACTAAAGAACCATTGATGCAGAATGAAATATATGGATCACAACAAAGTAATATTAGTCGAACATCTTTTCCACTGAAACGATCATGATTTAAACGGTGGTGGGAAGTTCACCATCATAGCAAGAATAAGAAAAAATCGAGATGACATGACAACAAAAACAGAAACACTTGAAGACAAGTTGACAAAATGCCTACAAACCCGGGCACCAAAGGAATTTAAAATGAAACTTAATGGCCTTGTCTTGAAATAGGCGAGGCAAACTTATGATGACATATAAAGACTGAATAATGAATAAATAATCATGCTGGGCCATCATCACTCATTTAAAATATGCTTCTCAAAGGGCTTAAAATATATCTTCCAAATGGAAACCAAAAACAGCCAGGTGCCATACTGCAGATATATAAATGTCAGTTTCATGCCAGAATGCAGATGCTACGTTACCAGTGCATTATTTGTTGTTTCTATAATGGCATATCAATTTCATTAAAAACGTTTTAAAAAGGTTTCCCCAAAATATTTTCTCTTGACGATGGTCATTGATCAAAAGTTGAGAATAATTAAAAAAATAAGTTACCATTGCTATTTTCTTATCACTTTTGTTCATATTTAAGTAATATATATATATATATATATATATATGTGTGTGTGTGTGTGTGTGTGTGTGTGTGTGTGTGTGTGTGTGTGTGTGTGTGATCATTATCATGTCGTAACGCTGACACGTATTTTTTAACTCCCTCTCTCACCATTCGTCTCTAACGTCAATTGTTTCCGGAGAGTCTTCTAGACTACATCAAGTGTCCGTACAGATCGGTTGTTGATAAGATCTCGCTGATCGTCCAATACTTGCTCGTTCATGATAAAGGGTCCATCGGAGAACGTCGCGTATGAGTTCTTCCAGCCGTGTCCCGCTTAACTTGTTCGTCTAATTTAGTTGTCTTCTGAGATGGGAGGGAGGTGGCTGTACAGCTGCTATTTTTGGAATGCTTCTTCCATAATATATATATATGTATATATATATATATATATATATATATATATGCTGGTCGCATATCATATTCTTAAAATCCATATCTGTATACTGTATGTTACGTATGTAGATGATTGAAAAATAATGGTAGGCAAGTTCGCTGATTGCCGTCCTCACAAAAAAAAAGATGTTCGTAAGATCTCTAGTGATTGAATGAGGATCATCTCAAAAGAAGACACAAAAAGGTTAAGATTCAATGTAGTTAATCTATCTGTGTTGATCAGAAAGACAGGAGTCACACGATTTAAGATTTCATATGTTATCGCTGCCATTTAGTTACATGGATACGGAACATTAATCTAATTCATTGTCTGTGTTGCATTAATATCTGCATAAACTGCCTTCGGCCTGAAATGGCGAACATTACTCTCTCTAATGTATCCGTCTCTCAAGAGATTAACCTCTATTATGTAATTTATAATTATCTTCATTTCTATGGTTGCTAACTTGTTACCTATATACGTCTAAGCTAATGGACCAAACTTGAAAAAGATAGCATGTTAACTCTCTCGACCCTAAGGGGTGTGATATTTTGAGGTTGGGTTGGGATGGAGTGTATACATCAGGGAACATTTCTTTTAATCTGACGGGCCAAATTCGTCCTGAAATCGCTAAAAAAAATTGGTGTCTGCAGGAGCGACAATATCTATAGCTCGTTACTTTTCACCATGTTTTCTTGAACTCTACCTGAAAAACATTTACCTTAAAATAGACTGGATATATCTAATTCGTTCAGAAATCAAAACGGGTATAGGGAAGAAAGCAGTCAGTGACTGGGTAAGGGAGTTGTCCTGAAAAATTGTGGAGTAAAATTGATCGGCTAGACCTCATTGAATAGAAAGCAAATAAAGTTGATGCAACCAGACATGGAATTCTAAATTTATTTACGTAGCCAGTTTAATTTCTTCCAGAAAATTTATGATTTAAGGTCCATTTGTATCATAGAATATTGATTCAAATAGATTATGAAAATTTGTCGTCATTAAATACAAGACTCTTGAATTTGCGGGCAACTTTCTGTCCTCAATGTTCATCTGAGTTGTTCCTTCAACGAACATTCAAAATCTTCTCTTCGCCTTTTAACGTTAACTGTGAAAAGGTACCGTTACGACTCCAAATTTAACTCCTAGATCTTCAGTGTTCAGATTTGCTGCCCAGGTTTCTTTCTTCACTCATTCCCGGTTTCTCTAAATTTACAATAACACCCAGGATTACATTAATTATCTTTTTAGTTAAGTATCGCAATGCAATCAATATAATCAGCGTATTTCAGCCTCTCTCTCTCTCTCTCTCTCTCTCTCTCTCTCTCACACACACACACACACACACACACACACATATACATTCATAGATTGATAGTCAAGTGATTGAGAAGATAGGTGTGTAGTGTGTAGTGTGTAAAGTTAACTCTCTTTCTTTAATGGTATATCAAACTTCGTGAGTTATTTAATGCTAAACTGACGCTTTAAAAAGAACAGTAGGGGAAGTATGTAACCCATAGCAAGGGTGAAAGTTGTTCAAACCTTTCCCAAAGTTATTCGTCAAAGGCAATATTAAACAAGTCCTGGAGGCAGGACCCCACAAAACATCAGGCGTACGGCCACCTACAACCCATCACAAAAACTATCTAAGACGAAACTTCTGAAGAAGTAGGGATGAACTCATAAGCGACATACTCCAGTAGATCCTTTCGCATGAACAAGCAAAGGCAGGACGACCAGCTAGAACCTATATACAACAGCTCGGTGCCGATACAGGATGGAGCCTTGAAGACCTACCGGGAGCGATGGACGGTAGAGACGGGTGGCGAGAGAGGGTCAGGGAGATTCGTGCTGGCGGCGCATAATGATGATAATGATGATGAGCATGATGTGAGATGCAAAGAGTTTTGTCGTGATTTTAGCACGCTAAGTTCAGTTGCCTTGATTATATCTATGACATCACTCGTCTCAGATTATTTTATAAAAAGCACAGGGCCTTGTGGTGAGAGTAGTTGATGTTTTGGTTGGTTTCTTTGTTTAATGAGTATTAATCTTCATTGATTAATTCCAAGTCATCCTAGTAAAATAGTAGTCTTAAAATAGTAGTCTTAAACTCTCTCCTCTACCAATTGCCAGGTAGAGGAGAGAGTTCATTCATTAAACAAGGTTTTAAGTCCAAAAATGAGCGCAATATCAATATTTGAGTTCGAACTCACTTATTACAATTTCACGGTCCAGCCCATTAACCACAATACCTCGTGAACTTTTCTATTAAAGGGATTAATAAGCAAACATACAAGGAAAGTCCCATGAATTATTCGGACGTGATAAAAACAAAAAGAATATGTGCAGAAAGATACTGTTGATTACCGTTGTAAATCGAATTCCACAAACTGAATTTATCAGCCATTATCTATTCGCCTCGGTTCATTGTTAACAAAATTTCCAAAATTTTTCCAAAGGGCATTAGCGCGAAATGAAACGCAAGCAGCCTTACTTTAGATTTCCAGCCGGTTCGGCAAATCCATTCTGAGCGTTAATACTCGTTAAGCGTGACTCATGAGAGAAGCTGTAGCATCGTCAATACAATAAGCATGGTGTTTCTCTGACCACGTGTCTGACTTTTCTTCTATTGATATGAAAAACCTCATCTCTTTGTCTTTTCTTCATATCGTTAAGCAAAGAAACCAAACTAAAAAGCTCATTGGAATTTTAATTTGGTTCACTGAGTTATTTCCCATGATACTACGTTGTAATCTATCAATTCATATCTATTCTGTAAATTACAACTGAGACTCGTCATTAGACTAAGTGATTACAAAAGGCGGGTCTTTCAGCGGTTTCCATTAAAGAGAAACAACGCAGGAAGCCGCTCTGTAATTGGTTGTTGTTTTTTTTTAATGATATATCAATCTTCATGGTTTATTTATCCTAAAGCAATCCTCATAGAAAAATAAACACTTGTCGTACTGCGAATTGAAACACCAAGACCAGAAAATCCGGTGAACACTTATGCACGACATACAGAAACACTGGAGAGCTATTTCGACATTATAAGGTATCATTAGCAGCGTATACAGTGATCTCCACCACTGGATATCGAACCAGCGAACCAGATTGCAGAGGTGAAACTCTAAAACTGATCCATCAGCCCATATCGCACACAAGTGACGCCAAATTGACTAGTCATGGTAACTGCACGGCCAATTAACTTGAATGTGTCTTGCAAGTTACATCGGTACTCTTTACAGAGGACACGGTCACCTCCAGGGCCACATCTTCCCAAGAGGATTAGAAATACGCATCCACATAATTATTATGATCACACGGTCAAGGATATAAATTTGCAATCTTTGGTTGCTGGTTCGATCTCTAGTGGTGGAAATCACTGTATACACTGCTGATGAGACCTAATAAGGTTGAAACAACTGTTCAGTATTTCCATATGTCGTGCGTAAGTGTTCGCCGGATTTTCTAGTCATGGTAATTCAATTCATAATATAATTCCTCTACTTCAAAACGAAAGTGTAGATTTTTCATTCTATTTAACGAATTGCATGGCAGAAAGAGAGTTCATACTTTTTCCGTGGTCATTTGTCCGAAAGTTAACGTAATAGCCCGGCTAAGATTTGAACACACTAACTACGAGGCCGTAGTCCAGAACCTTAGTCTTTAATACATGCAGATTCCTTCCGGACTAATCTGTACGCATAAAAAGAAGGACGAACGAATCTTTCGGACTAAACAGAAACAAAAAGTCTATGTTCGAAAAAAGGAGACTGATTATTGCTTCTAATCGAATTCCATGATCTCAAATCACCTGCCACTGTCTATTTCCCCAAGTTCTTTTATTTATTAATTATTTTCGTTATCAATCACAGAAATGTTTCCTGACGGTATCTTATTTTCATTTTAGCATTTTGGTTTTCCGGGTTTTTTTATGGACCAGGTTTATATACCCGCCGGTGAGCTTTCAAAAAATACGCCTTTGTATCTACGCAGCAGTTACTTATGCAATTTTTATCAACAGTCTAACGTCATAACTGAAATATCCCTCATTGCATTGCGTGATCAATTCCGTTAGATAGAAGGTGACGTAAAAAAATTCCTCTCTCACGTCTAATTTTTACCCCCTATACTGTTTTCAGTCTTCCCACGTCAACCTCCTTTGCTCAGCTACACACCGTTATACTGGTATCGATAATTTTTATATGTATACGAGGGTGGGCTGAAAAATTCATTTGATTTGAAAATCTGGCTTTGGGCATATAGACCCTTGTACAATTGTTACAAATATGATCTGGCAAAAAATGTCTGTAACCGAGGTCGAGTCCTGTTTCTAATAAACTCGTTTCAACATAAAGAGTTGGATTCCCCCTATTTTTAATGATTTACAATCCTTGCAGAATAATTTTTAAACTGATTGATTTCGTGTCATCTACTTATAGTTATCGTATCAACAAAGGTTGTTTTTGACAAATTTTATGTACATGTATGTGTGTATGTATCTATGTGCGCGCTATAGTAAGATACAATAGTTACTGGTAGGGCAGTTTTGTTCGTGAAAATCGTCCAATTTATAGCTATATTATAAGTAGTATCAGTAGTATCTGCTTAAACTTTACTTTTGACAAAAAATAGCTTCATTTTTTAAAACTACCCAATTAAAGAGAAATATCAACAATAAAAAACATTGCTCCCTTTATCTGGTAATCAGTTTAATCGTATCAATAAAAGATTGCTTCATTTGTTTCTATACTGATTTCAATATATATATATATATATATATATACATTGTGAAGTATGTATATATATATATATATATATATATTGAGAGCGAAAGAGAGAGAGATAGAGAGATGGAGTGGTACGTGCCATAATGGTCACCGTCGTTAGAAATTGAGATGGTGACTTGTGTTCAAATCGTGAACAACACTCATTACATTTCCCATTGCGCGAATACACTTGGGAAACTCTGGGTAAAAAATAGCGCAGACTGAGCTCTAAAATCTTGAAATGGTAACCAGTCTAGAAGGATGAAACTGGATTTAAACCTTTTGAAGTCTGCTTTAAAATTGGCATTGTGTCTCATCCTGCTCCTGCGCATATATATATCATCATCATCATCATGTCGCGCCGCCAGCGCGGATATCCCTGACCGTCTCTCGCCATTTCTCCCTATCTTTCATCGCCTCCGGCAGGTCTTCAGGATTACAACCCGTGTCCTCACATAGCTGCTGTATGTAAGTTCGTGCTGGTCGTCCCATTCTTGCACATCCATGAGTGGGGGTCCACAGGAGTACATCGCTTATGAGCTCGTCCTTGCTTCTCCAGCAGTGTCCTGCGTGTCTGGTTCGTCGAACTTGTATAGTTTTTGTGATGGGGGGCAAGTGTCCGTATAGTTGGAGTCTCGTGGGGTGTTGTCGCCAGGACTTGTTTAATACTGCTCTCAACATTCTTGTGTAATTTCCGTCCAGCCTCCTCTCCAGCCGCTTCGTAAGCGTCCATGTGGTGCATCCATATAGCAGTATCGACACAACCGCTGCCTGGAAGAAACTGCGTTTCATTTTATCTGTTAGGTCCGACTTCCATATGATCGAGAGCCTATCGATAGCTGTCCATGCCTTCGTCAGTCGTGTGTCGATGTCCTTCTCGGTTGATGAGACGCTGCTTCCTAGGTAGGTGAATTTGTCGACTAGTTTCAGAGAGGCTCCGTCTAGTGTGGCAATGTTGCCTGTTTGGTTGTAACACATATATTCGGTTTTGTTTGCATTGACATGTAGGCCAATGCCAGCTGCAGCTCGTTCCAGACTATGTAGTAGTGTCTCTGCTTGATTAGGCGTATTCGCTAGTAACGCCAAGTTATCAGCGTAGTCGGCGTCCGTGATTGTTTTTGCGGGGTACCTTTTGCTTCTTCTCTTAGTCAGCTCAAAGCCATTTTCTCTGATTTTGTCGATCGAAGTCCTAAGCACATAGTCTAGACAGATGATAAAGAGGTACGGGGCTAATACAAACATATATATATAAATATATATATATACAAATATATATATATATATCATCATCATCATCATATCGCGTTGGTAGCACGGATATCCCTGACCCTCTCTCGCCACTCCTCCCTATCGTTCATCGCCCTTGGTAGGTCTTCAGGACAACATCCCGTATGCTGAAGGTAAGTTCGTGCTGGTAGTCCTGCTTTTGCACGGCCATGTGTGGGGTTTCATAAGAGTGCATCTCTTATGAGTTCGTCCCTGCTTCTCCAGCAGTGTCCTGCATGTCTGGTTTGTCTAACTTGAATAGTTTTCGTGATAGGGGGCAGGTGGCCGTACAGTTGGTGTCTTGTGGGGTGTTGCCGCCAGGATTTGTTTAAGATTGCACGTAGCATTCTTGTGTAATTGCCGTCTAGCTTCTTCTCCAGCCGTTTTGTTAGCGTCCATGTAGTGCAGCCATATAGCAGTATCGATGTGACTGCTGCCTCCTTCGTCTACAAATCTTCCCTTCATTTCGTATTACTTCCTTTCCTCCTTGCTTCTATTCAATTCAGTTTAGCCAAACAATAATACCGTTTTTTATTGTGACTCTTTTTTCTTTTTTGTCCTATTGCATTTGCTTTCTCCTTTCTGACGTGTAGCACTCTCTTTTTCTTTCTTTTCTTTCTTCACAACGGAATCGCCCTTTATTGATCTAAGGTAGTTCCAGTTTAAAAAATCTGAACGTATACTTTCATATCTCTTTCTAGTTGTATTCTAGATATTAGAAGCGTGATCTATACAAAAAATGCACATATCACTCTTAATTAGAAATGTATCTAATGTCTCTGACACATAATTATGAAGGAATTTGAAAATCATATCTCATTGTATAGTGCGTCAAAATGCACTTGCAGAAAGAATTTAGATATAGTCAGTTCTACTTGCATAACAGAATAACTGCTGTTATTCTGAATCTGCTCAATGCTTATGAGTAACCACTTGACCAATTGCTGATACTGTAAGCAACCTGGGGCAAAGCTTAGTAAATAACAATATGTTCTTCAGTCATCACGTAAAAACTAAAGGTCAGATGTACACATGTCTTCATATATGTAAACATATTGAACGTAATGTGTACCTAACTAATACATTTTCTCACAAAAAAAAATTCGCATTTTTTTGTGGAGAAAAAAGAAGCCTAAAGAAATTTAAATCTGCACGAAAATTTGAATCGGCACAATTTTTTTGTTTGTCTACTGACAATCCCGAATTTCAGATATTGTTCAAATCTTTAAAGGTCAAATGATATAACTTCAGGTCATTTTTTTTTTTTTATAAATGAGGGATTAAAAACTGGAGTGGAGAAGCAGGCCGACATAAAGAGAAGCCCCGAATTAGGTTCGCTCTAAAGATTTTTGTACCGTTTTTAGTGAGAGTTATGTCCTCTTCAGCAATTAAATTTTTGGAGAGGAAACACTTCCACAGTAGGTGGGGCTAATAAAATCATTGTGTTAATTTTTATAGAGGTAGTACTGGTTGAATATTGGCCATTAGTCAGCAGGAGTTCAAATAAGATAGCCATATAAAATTGATATTTCCTTTGTCTGTTGTATAGTCACAACCGACAATACATACACATATACATGTAGAAACATAACGGTGACACAATAAAAACGAGCGGAGGTGCCCGTGGTGTAATGGTAACGTCGCAGGATACGGACACGGCGATACGAGTTCAAATCCTGAACCTGACTGATTGCATTTCACATAGCCCTAATACCCTTGGGAAAGGTATGAATCCAAATATTCTCCCTCCAGCTATGGGTAAATAGTCGGGCAGACTAGGTTCTTCAGCCTTGGTGAGGCAACTAGTCTAGGAGAAGGAAAACTCTGAATTCAAACCTGTTAAACTCCGCTTAAAGAATTGACCTTGTGTCATATCCTGCCCGAGCGGAGGGGTTGGGTAAATAAATATGATAAAAACGAGCGGACACACTTCTTTAGAAAAATATACCTCTCACTTTATTTGAAAGGGTTCGAAAGGGTTACTAAAGGTTTTACTGTGAGAGGTGAGTTGAAGACTGAACAGAACTGCAATATATTGACCCCCAATCTTATGCGTTTCTTTGCTCTTCTCCTGGGCTGCTCAACCGGGGGCCTGGAGGCCCAGTCTCACTTGGACATGGTCCTCATTCCAGCATCTTCTCTCCAACTGACCTGAACTTCCTGTCGCCGGGGTTATATAACAATTTGACGTCCACCTACTTCCTGCGAGCGTCAGAATTTCGCACTCGATTCAACCCCTCGACAGTCAAGGTCCCCCCTGATCTCCTGATATCTTTAACCGGATTCACCTATTATTTACATAGGTGCATTTCTTATTTTGACAGCTTGGCCGGGTCGGAGGTCAATATACAACAAGTCAACCAATTAGCTCTCATGATTTGCAGAGGGAGTGACTGAGAGGCATTCAGATTTATAGATTAGCAGTTCTGACATATTTTGTTAAATAATTTATTTTGATTTTCTTATAAGGTTTGGTTTGTTTTTATGGCATATCAACCATTGTATGTTATTTAATGCCAAATCCAGTTTATACATATGATTTTAGATATATATGATTTGTAAACATACATCAACAAAGTTAAATGGTACCAAGGATTGCTGTGTATCACAAACAAACGTAGTAACATCAGTCATTTGTTTACAAAAAGTTGGGTGATCAAACACTTCTATTTCTTAGAATTTAATTCAATATAAGTCATTTGTTTGCAGTCAGTGTAAAGGTCAAACAGTTCCATTTAATCATAGATAAGACCATCACAGGAACTAACAGTCCAGGCAAGGGTTGACCTAGAAGCAATGTCAATGAAGGTGTACTGCGCATTTCCCAAAGCTCCAGAATTACTGGTTCTTCTCCATGAGATAGTTTAATATCATATCTAGGATATTCAATGGCAGGGTAACCCTCTGCAGAGAAGCTGTCAGTGTATTCTGCATCCCCAGTCAACCGAGCTTTAAAATGATAACAAAAATGTAAAAACCTTTTTAGAGCCAATAGTTATTTAGCATAAATTAGATTTCTGAGTTTTATTGGGTACATTGGGCCTCATGTCATGACCGTTATCATCATAGAAAGAGGTCTTGTCTGGCGGGGCTCAAATACTAAACGAATCTCTTTCCATTTCACAGAGCACTTATATCGATAGGATATATATATATATATATATATATATATATATATATATATATATATATATATAAATCTTTCTTTTCAACATATATATATATATATATATATATATATATTGAGAGAGAGAGAGAGAGAGAGAAATAAATAGGTAGAGAGAATGAGAGGTAAAGATATACATATATATATAGAGAGAGAGAAATAGATAGACAGAGAGCCACTCATGGTGCAATGGTTATCATTCTACAAAATGACCACAATAACCAAAGTTCACTTCCTGGACGAAGCTGTTTGTATGTCGCATAGCGTTAGTACCCTTGAGAAATATATGCATCCAGCTTTTCACCCGACAGCTATGGTTTAATAATTGGGCACACTGGGCTATTTAACCTTGCTATTGCAACCGATCATTTAGACGGAAAACTCGAAATTCAAACTTGTAGTAGCACCCCCATGACAAAACGAGTTGGAATGACCATTGATGAACGTACACTCATGTGTTTCATTTGAAAATTTCTGGTAGAGTATATGTGATAATCTTTCTTATACTACAAAAATTTGGTGGAATGTAATATTCAGGGTTATTTTTCATGAATAACTAACGGATTACTCGCTCAAATTTGTTAAGATTTTCACAATTTCCTTCTTACTGTATATCAATTAAATAAATGAAAATAATCTGATAGTATTTAATTGACAAACGATTTTATCTTTGAAATTATATATATATATATATATATATATATACTGTGACACGCATAAGTATTGGATACACGTTATTTGCTGTTATATCTCTAGTTTATGTTCGTCATTTTGCCTGATATTTGGTAAGTAATATCTCGTAAAGTTGTTTTATTTGTATATGGAAGGAAAATATAAAAACTCATGGTTGATACTTTTTTTATCAAAGTTCAAAATTACCCTATGGAAAAGTATTGGATACATGACACTTTTTTCAAATTTCCAATCGAAAATTTGTACTTTAAAAGATTTTAAATATTCGAATTTTTGATAGTATTGGAATGTTATCTCTTACTAATCAGAGAAGCTCACATTTTTTTCACAAGATAGTGCTACTAATCGTCTGACTCTTTGATATGCATTTTGAAATTGAAGGATTAAAAATGGCAAAAACCAAAGAATTATCCAGAGATATGCGAAATAGAATCATTGAACGTCACCACGGAGAACAAGGTTACCGAAAAATTAACAGAAATGAAACTAGCACTAAGTACAGTAGGAAATAACATCAGAAAGTACAAGAAGTATGGCGTCGGTACAGCAAACCTTCCAAGAAATGGAAGACCGAGAAAAATAAATGAGCGTACTTCAAGGAGGGTCAGCAGAAACGTGCAAATAAACCCCTTCATTACTCGTTCTGAAATTAAAACTGATCTTGAGGGTGCTGGAATTAATGTAAGAGGTTACCATTAGCAGATCTCTATATCGTACAGGCTTTCATTCAAGACCATCAAGAAAATTGCCTTTATTGAAAACCAAACATGTCAAAGACCGATTCAACTTTGTCGAAACTAATGAAAAGAGGGGTATGAAGTTTTGGGAAACGGTAATATGGTTGGATGAAACGAAAGTTGAACTATTCGGAAGGAACACAGCAACAAATGTTTGGCGGAAAAAGGGCACTGCCTTCAAGAAGCACAATACCATCGACACAGTTAAATTTGAGGGTGGTTCCATTATGATATGGGGATGCTTTCATTCAAGAGCACTGGTGAGTTACAAGTTATCCAAGGTAGAATGAATGGTAGCATGTACAGGGAGATTCTAGAGAAGAGCCTTCAGAAATCTAAAACTTCTTTAGGATATGGTCAGAATTTTGTGCTTCAACCCGATAATGATCCCAAACAAACCGCAAAACATTGAAAATAATGGTATTGGCCAAGTCAAATGGCGAGAGTTATAGCAGAAAATTACATGTATCCAATACTTATGAGTGTCATTGTATATATATTGGCATAATTTCTTCATCAATGCATATTTGATTGAACATAATACACATTTTTGTCTCCATATTTTTTGTTAATCCTTTCAAATTGCCATATTTATCTTATGATATTCGGCGGGAATTGGTTGATAAACATTCCATAATTAGTTATTTCCCAAGTACTTTCTGCCCAAATTTGGGCCATCATCAGGGGAGGATATTATAAAAGTGATGAAACTTTTGTCACATCATTTTTGTAATACATCTTCCCCTGATGAAAATACTTGGGTAATAACTATTTATGGAAGGTTTATCAACCTATTCCCGACGAATATCATCAGATCAATACGGCTATTCGAAAGGATTAACAAAAAATATGTCGACAAAAAATGTATATTATGTTCAATTAAATGCACACACACACACACACACACACACATATATATATATATATATATATATATATATATATATGAAAATAACCATATCTAGAAAAATACAAAAAGTTTTTGTTTCATTCAGAGGTATATATTAATGTTTAAATTTTTGAATAGTTACATTAGTACATTCAATACTTTGATGTAATACCTTTTGGATTTACCATTTCTTTTAACCGTTCGGGTACCGAACTAATTAAATCATTAGTTTCCACCGAAAATGATGTACATATTTCAGTAAGGACTTCTTCTCTTCTTTAAGATTTGAAAAGTAGTATTTTCTGAATATTCTCTTAAGGATTCCTCATGAATTTTGCTGTTGATTTGCATCTGCGCTATTTGCAGGCCATTCAAGAATAGGTACCCTCATCCCTCTAAACCATTCCTTTTCAGATTAAGCTGTATAGGGTGAAGAAAGGTCATACTGGAAGATGAATGTATTGTCCCGAACTTGTTCTTATTATATTGAATAAGAAAATGATCTAGGAGATCCTGATAACAGCCTTAATCGATATATTCTTGAAGCAAATCTTTCTGACACCAGTAGCAGAGATAGAACACCAAACTGTCACAGACTGAGGGTATTTTACGCTTATTTTCACGCATTTGGCATTATATCTCTCATATGACTAACTCCATAGGTTGAGGCCACGATCACCAAAAGAAATGCAAAATCTTCATTCATCACTGAAGATTACCTGTTTTCATTGGTCAACAGACCAACTTTGATGATCTTGAGATCATATTGAGCACCTTCGTTTCTGTTTAGATATTAATAGCAGCTTTGAATTTGTCATATTCAAGCTTTTGGAGTCTCCGAGGTGTTGTAGATCAAGAAACTGCTACACCTTCATTCTAGCATTTGGGAATTCCACTTCACTTGTAAAATCGACTGGAAATAATGATCCTATTTGCCTGACGTTCATCTCTAGGCTGTTGTCTTTGGATTGGAACGGTATTTAGATCGTTTTGATCTAATTCATGTTGTCACCTTCTACATAGCAGACTGAGAGCTTCGCTCTTTGATAGTTATCAAAATTTGTGATTTAACAGTTTTCCACAACGCATGAAAGATGACTTTTTGTGCCGCCGATATATTCTTAATTCTTGTCAATAATGGTACTTAACACCGAAGATTTACCCCTTTTTATACAAATATGTTGACACTGAGAAGACTCATTAAATCATTAAATAAATTTTAATCATCATGGAGGAATTTACCTAGTATTTTCGTTCAAGGAATTGACATGCTATTAAGAGTAAACTGCTCAATCTTAAGCATACCTGAGCGAGGAATATGAAAGCTATTTGCAGGGGAAAATATATTCTATTTCACTGAATTGATGTAAATTTTGTAAGATTTTATTATCTCTATCTTTCATGAAAGATAGAAGGTCTCACTTAAGAAACGAAACGAAATTTCACTCTGATTTAAAATGTTGTAAATACTATTGCAACTATTTCATGACTGCTTCTTTTATTCATGCAAACTTACGCACTAATTTTTACATGAAAATGCACCCTCGTACTACCTTATTATACATGTAAAATAAAAGAAAATATTAACATATACTTATGTACTTAGTTGATTGTGTAACATTTGATGAACTTCATTTCGTAATTATGCTTTAGAATTTTATTTCAAGAAAAGAATATTTGACATCTCGCTCAGCAAATATCACAAAACAATCATCCTAAAATATTAATGGATTTTAATTGATTTGTTTGCTATTTTCATTTTTTTCTTACTGATATTTTCACAAATTTGAAGATGATCACTGTTATTTACATTTTCATTTTTCTATCATCAGCAAATCTGCTGGATGTGACTTGGCAGATTAAGAATATAACGACGAAACAAGCACTGTTAACTTTTAACACTAAGCAAACCACATAAATTGGTTTTGTTTTGTTTTAAGTTATATCAATTATTGTAGGTTGTTTAATGGCAACTCCATTTTATACACATAAACCGTTCTATTGTAAAAGAATTATTTTTAACATCAGTACACAGTTTAAATATCAAAAACAGTTCTATTTCGAGATATACAGTTAAATATCTCATTTATTTACACGCAGTTAAATAAAAAAGCAGTTTTATATCAACCAATTCAGTTTAGCATAAGTACGCAGTTTAAATGCAAAAACAGTTCTATTCCAAATGATACAGTTCATCAGAAGTACGCAGTTTAAGTATTAAAACAGTTAAGATTTCAAACAATTGTATTTAGTTGTCTTTAATTGGATTCATTTTGAGATGAGGCTTCTTAATCTGAGAATTAATTTTTGTATTTATTGTGGACCTTTTGTCCTCATCTTGGTAGTTTTTGTGTTGTTTCTTCTTTCACTACGTTTCCACCAAATTTCACTACTGGTCTTCTTCAGGTGATTTACCCCAACCTCGGATAGGAATGCTGAGTCTTGTAACTGTATCCCCAGTAATTACTTCCTTCCATAGTTGTTGTCTATCGCACCATGTTTTTGACCTAGTGAATAGGTATAATTCTATTTAGCATAAGTACAAAGTTTATTTCTATTTGACTTATAGATGGCACCCTATTGGGTACTACCACTCCGAGCGAGATTAAATCGGGGAGCGATGGCAATGAAGGGGTACTCCACATTCCTCAAAGCGCTAGCATTACTGGAGCTTCACCTCGAGATTGTATTGTGTCATATCTCGGACACTCGTTATTGAGTGGGTTTCTCCTCTGCAGAGATGCAATCAGTGTATTCAGCAGCTCCAACAGACAGGGCTAGCAATCTATGTAGACACATAAATAAAATGGTCTCTGTGGCTGCGACACTAATAAATCAGATGCCTCCTGATTGTATTTGATACTTCATAATCCTTTTTACAGTTTTCAATCGTTATCTCTGCGTACACACAAAGAAAACAAGTCAATCTCCTAATTACTTGAATTTCTTCATTAAATATAAATGATTATGACGCAATTTTAAGACAATGATCTGAAAAAAATTAAAATGAAACAAACTAATCATTAATTTTTTCATCATTTAGAAGCCTTTATCCCGCATTGTGATAATCATTTTCTTTTGATTTTAGCAAATTCTAAGAGGTGGTGTCCTCGTGGTGTAATGGTTAAAGCGATAGACTACGGAATAGTAATACGCGAGTTCGTACTGCACTCGCGCTATTACGTTCACTTTCGGACAAATACCCTTGGGAAAGGTATGAACCCCCTTATCCTCCCAGCTATGTGTTAAATAGTACCACGACTGTTCTTCTAGGAGAACTGCTTTGGCATTAAATAACATACAAAGCTTGATATGCCATTAAACAAAGAAACCAAACCAAATTCTAAGATGTTAAGATCACACACACACACACACACACATATATATATATGCAGCATTTTTAATTTAAGCATATTTGATTAAGGTATTCCTTATATGAGATCAACTTCGTATATAGGTGCCACATCCTAAAATGTTTATTACGCGTTTCCTAAGGATGCTCTTCCGTCCAGTCTTCATAAAAACAATAAAATTTCACTCTTGTGTAAATTCTTCTCCCACTCGTTCTTTCTCACACATTTATAGGTATAATTTTGACTCCTCATTTGATCCTTCCCTCCAAAGAAGATGGATTCATATATGACCAAAAGTACTTGGGAAACTTGTGGCGCGTTCCGGAATTCATTCTATCCCGAAGTCGAAGGACACAATCGGAAGTTATACGGTTCAAGAACAGAATGAAAAGACAGAAAGCATTTGTTTTATTTAAGCACACACATACACGCGGGTTAGCCCACACGTGTGCGCGCGCAAATATATATATATATATATATATATATATATATATATATATATATATATATATATATATATATATATGTACTGTAGAAAAGGCTTGATTTTAATGACAAAGGTTGTCTAAAGGCAACACTTGAACCAGGGAAATATGTTTCTAACATTTAACTATAGCCGATTCAGAGGTGTCCTTTGACAAGAAAAGTCCAAGTGGAGATGATTTGAGATGAAACCTGCAGTTATCTTGCTATTTTTGGTACAGGAGTGGAGCTACGTATCCATTGAGAAAGACAAAACTTCCAGATAATCCAATGACGTACATATGTCTTATCACAAAAATCTCATGCATCTTGTATATTTTTCATGGTTGACTTGGTTATTAATCACAATGTTTGTATTGTAATTTACAGGTTTAAAGTGGGTTTCAAGATGTGGCAGTCATTATATATATTTATTTATATATATATATATCATACAACGTGTGTGAACACTAACAATTCCTTGTCCTCATCGATCACCAACCAGTGGTGATGCCTCATTTTCGGTGGCTAAGTTTGAAGCATTCGGGATTGGTGGCTGTTGAGAAAAGGGTATAGTAGATTGAACAAATAAAAATAAAATATATAAAATAAAATAAGTTCAAGTAGTGCAGAAATTCCCAGAGGTACTTGATAGGAACTTGGAACGACACATACCCGGAAAAAAAATACCGTCCCTGAGATAAAGAGAAATTCGATCTCACTTCAGTGGTACCCCTGACACAGAAAGGACTGTCTTTCACGTGGCTGCCGGCATCGAACACATAGCTGATTAGGTTTAGTAGCCGGACACCATGTCGGCTGATACCGAGCCAAAACCAACAATATGAAAACACCGACATTGGAATTATCAACCACCGGAGAGGACTAGTATATTTTAACACCTTGTCTGGGAGACAAGGCCCTTTCCATTGCATTCAGGAACAATCTCCTCACCCACAGAAGGGTTGATGAAACCAGAAATAAACTTAGGATTTGAAAGGTATCTTGTTCTTTTTTTCTTCTTTCTTTCAGGAATTCATTTGCGGCATTTTACAGACACAGAAGAATCCAATGAATTAATTGGGGTATGGAGAAAACCAAATAGAGTCAGATATTAAAACACTTAAAACTGACTACTGTAAACCAAACTTAAATAAGTAAATAAGTAAATATTATGGTGCGCCATAAGGGTATATCACGTGTATTCACAAATCCTTGAGGTAACACCCCACAAAGCAGCAGCTATAGGGCCACCTACCACCCATCACGAAAACTATCAAAGTTAGATAAAAAAGACATGCAGGACACTGCTGGAGAAGTAGGGACGAGCTCATAAGTGATGTACACCTATGGACTCCTTCACATGGCCGAGCAAAGGCATAGCAACCAGCTCGCACCAGCATACGGCAGCTCTATGAGTATACGGCTGTAGTCCAGAGGACCTGCCGGAAGCGAGAGTGGCGAGAGTGGATCTGGGATATCCGTGCTGATAACACAACAAGATGATGATGATGACAAAATTATATATATATATATATATATATATATATATAAAGAGACAGAGAGACAGAGAGAGAGGAGATAAAAATGTAAAATAGATCCGCTAAAGAAAGAATGTATAGAAAAAAACAGGGAATGAATAAATGACAATAAGATAATTTTATGCTTTTTACAAGATAGATAAAAAGAAAGATAAATCTGAATAAAGCAGAATATTAGTCGATTAAACAATGTACTGAGATTAACTTGATACATATCAATGTGAACGATCAATTTCTCAATGGTTACCGGTCAATCAACAAGCATGTTTTTTTGTTTTTTTTTCTTCAAATTATTGGACCTTTTTGAGCTTGGCAAAATAGACTTAAGAAATACTGGGTCAATTGGGTTTATTTGCGCGATGAATATGACGAATAGCATAGACCTGTTATGTTTCTCTATCACCCACTCCTCGGTTTGACGGAGAACAGTAGAACACATCCTTGGGTAGCCTACTCGATGAGCATTTGACGAATCGGATTCTTTTCTCGTTGAATGACATCACTCGACTCTACATGTCTTTATGATACCACAAGATTAGGAAAAGCAGGGACTAATTTAAAAATCTTCTCTGGGTTCCTAGGCATGGACACACTGTTCAATAGCAGAGAAGAGACAATGATACGTTTGTATATAAATCTAACCTTTACTTTTTTATTACTAGAGGTGGAGAAATTTTTGTGTGAACAGAGGGAGAATCAGGAATCGTTAATAGTTACACCAGGTTGACGTATAATATATTCTGAGATCCTTACATCTTCTATTTGCCTCCATGAGGCTTGCACAGGACCGACTTAAAACATTTAATTATCTTCGTTCTACCTCCACGAGGCTTGCAAGGGCCGACTTAAAACATTCAATCGCTTTCGTTTCTTTTTCGTCCTGCCTACATGAGGCTGGTACAGGGCCAACATAAGACATTCAATCATCTTCGTTTCTTCTTCGATCTTCCTCAACGAGGCTAGCACAGGGCCGACTAAAACATTCATTCGTCTTCGTTTCTTCTTCGTTCTGCATTCAAAAGGCTGGCACAAGACCGACTTAAAACATTCAATCATCTTTATTTCTTCTTTGATCTTCCTCTACGAGGCTGGCACAGGGCCGACTTAAAACATTCAATCATCTTCGTTTCTTCTTCGATCTTCCTCAACGAGGATTGCTCAGAGCCGATTTGAAACATTCAATCGCCTTCGTTCTGCCTCCACCAGACTTGCACAGGGCCGACTTAAAACATTCAATCATCTTCGTTTCTTTGTTCTTCCTGCCTCCATTAGGTTGGTACCGGGCTGATTTAAGCCATTCAATCATCTTCATGTCTTCTTCGCTTTATGCCAGACGCCTCCGAGTTTCTACTCAGGGGTGTCGACCACCCTCCTGGCCAACAGCCCAAACGGCGTGTCGTCTTGTGCTTACTGCTTACTCTGCTAAATCTCTTCACGGAGTTGAAAACTTCCGATGTTATATATTCTTTTTAGAAACACTATTTCTTCTGGTGTTTCAACAACACAATTCACGTTTATCTTTTGTCAACCTTAACACACAGCTCCATCCGGTTTTTGAAGTCCACTTACTAATACGACATGCCAAAGGTCAAAATGTAACACATTCTGGCATTGGCCAAACAGGAAAGATCTACATTCATCAACAGTCTGCTGACACTGAATGCAGTCTGAACGGCCTGCTAAGAGTGAGGGACAATAGAGACAGATAAAGAGAGAGCCAAAGAAATCCATTCTGCCAGCCTGACTTGATGAAGATTACATATACGAAGGTGGTTCAAGAGGTTTTAAGCCTTATCCAGAAATATGTGCCATAAGGGAATATTTTTGTTGTTGCAACACACTCCAACTTTTTCTAAAACTAAAGAAACTACTTCAGAATCATGTTTTAAATGTGAGTGATGTGCGACAAATCTAAAATCTGATTGAAGTTTAGAACACTTTGACCAACGGTCCAACATATACATATATGCCGTGGCGTATGTTTCGAACAATCAACATTTTTACAATCAATTTTAAAACACATGCCTAAGCAAATGTTTGCCGAAGAGAATTCATAGCGTATGGGCTAACGTACTGGACTACCACATCATAGCAAGTCAGTTCGAACTTCACTTTGTTACGTTTTGATAACCTTATCAAATGTATGACCCCTTCATTCTATCAAAAGTATAGATTAAACGAAAGCCCTACTTTTCTTTTACACGGATGGATTTGGCATTATATTGAATAGGATATTTGATAAGCCATTAAAAAAGCAACTAAACAAAATGGAGCAAAACATTCATAAGATATGGTGAGTAATTGGTTTATCATAACCATATCAACAAATACTTATTGATAGTGGGTTTAAGTACTTTTATATTGGTAGGCAAACCAAATCTACAGATAATAGTCTGGTACGCTATATTGTTGTGTGGAAAAAAAAGTTTATCAGGGAGTACCTTGCTCAGTAATTGAAAAAGCAAAACCCATCGACGGGAACCTGAATATGGCTTGCAATTATCATTTTCCTCTACACGCGCTAATGAAAATGTATAAAGATGAAAACGTTTAACGTATTCAGAGGAGAATTGTTGTATAACCTTGTTGAGAGATGATTAGTCATAAGGAATGAATATTCATGAAGAAAGATGGCCATAACATTTTCTTTTTAAAAATATATATACGTCTTTATTTCTCTCGAAAGGGGTCAAAGTTTCTGTGGTGTGAGAGAAACCAACGGAGACAAACGGAGACGAACACAGACTGCTATTTGATCCATAATTCTTCTTACCCACTTTGTGGGACGCTGCCCAAGCAGGGCGCCCAGATACTCGCTGGTGCTCACCGTGACTGACCGAATCTCTTCTAGCCGCAAGCTAAGGTTGACTCAAGACCGACTGTATATCACGTTGGCATCTTTATAAATCATTTCACAACGCCCACTATTTCCGTTCAAACATGTGACTGTTAACGCTAATTTACACAGGTACGTAATGTGTGGATAGATATCAGATTGAAGGCTCGCTCAAGAGTCAATATGCAACATAATTTTATTGGGAGAAACAATTGCCAACCTTCAGCTTTTCCGTTTTTAGAACTTTATCTGGGCGTCTTTGTTTTTAAGCGAAACGAAAAATATGAGAGAGTATTAAAGCATTTTACCGTTGGTAGCCATAATGTGCATTTCACAATTTATCTATAAAACAATCACTAATTCTTCAAAAACATTTAGCAATTTAATAAATAAAAATAGCAATAAGCTCATCAAATCCAGTGCAGGTGTGTGTGTCATTCCTAGTCTGGATGGGAATGAAACATATGATTTTCGTAGAATTGATGAACGAGTTCTCAAGCATAAAAAATATTTAAAATGAGCAAATGGCTTAGTTAAACACAATTCAGAAAACTAATCACAACTTTGATTTTATAGATTCCAAGATCTTATTTAACATATATTATAAAAACGCCCGAAAATCATTAAATCCTGTTTCATTTCAAATCAAAATGCTATTAAACTGAGATCGGGTTTTGCACTTTGTCTCCTTGCTTGATGGCATTGGTGTTGTAAAGTTACAAAATCCTTTATTCAAAATAATTCGTTTCTATTGGTTATATTTGTATATAGACAGAAAGATAGATTGTCTAATTAAACAGAGATAGAAGAACGAATGGCTAACACGAATAAAGAGGGATATATATGATATGGAATGTTTATAATAGGTTGGTATGAACTAATATATATATATATATATATATATATATATATATATATATTTCATTAAGAAAAAAACAACGAAACCAATCACAAAGGATTATAAATTTATTTCAATCCTGTTACGCATTTTTGAAATTTTCAAAAACACGAAAAAAAATTAACAGGACTTCATCAGATCAATTTTTTTTTTTTTTTTTTTTTATCTAATTGATCTGATGAAGTCCTGTTAATTTTTTTTCGTGTTTTTGAAAATTTCAAAAATGCGTAACAGGATTGAAATAAATTTATAATCCTTTGTGATTGGTTTCGTTGTTTTTTTCTTAATGAAATTATTGCTCTGTATAATTGATACATTGAGCTCTTTACCAGGAAGATCTAAATATTCACGAATATTTTCTTGTCCTGATGGAATTACTCCTAACTCCGGTTTAACTGGACTAAGTATTCTATATATATATATATATATATATATTAGCATAGATAGATATACGAACAGACGGCAATAGATAGATAGATAAATAGATTAAAACCTTCATGACGAAATAAAATAAACCTCATCGTCAATACTAAAACGAATAAAACTACCGCTATATTCTTTCGCAGTCTGTCTGTCTGTCTGTCTCTCTCTCTCTCTCACACACACACACACACACACACTGGTTTTTACTTATTTTGCTACCATTATTTGGTTATTAGCCTCTGGTGATGATACGTTGCTCTTAAGCTTAAAAGACGCGCTAACATTACGCCTAAAGAGAAGTGCTGCCATCTATCAGTCGATGTCAGCGCGAACAGGCCATTAACAAGACGAGTCCCCTGATATTTGAATCACATTATTGGTCTCTTCATGTTTAGAATAGGCTGGCATCTTTGCAAAATTCTGTGTAGGCTGAAAACCACTGATGTGTGAAGTTAGTTGGCCGTGTCATTTATATATATATATATATATGTGTGTGTGTGTGTGTGTGTGTGTGTGTGCGTGTGTGTGTATGTGTGTGTGTTTTTGTGTATGTATATGTGGGTGTCATAACGTGTCAACTCAAACATACATATGTATTCGAACATATATATATAACAAGTACCTGTGTGCGTTAATATCATCAAATGTGTGAATGCAAGCATTTATTGTCTGTCAAAATGTATATACAAATATAAATATATCATCATGTCTTGCCGCGACCACATCTTGTACCAGTACAGAGCTGTTGTAGATAGGTTCTAGCCGGACGTCCAACTCCTGCTCATCAGTTTGAAAGAGTCCATAAGAGAACCTTGATTATGAACTCGTCCCTACTTCTCCAGCAGTGTCCTGCATGTATCGTTCGTCTGATTTGAATGGTTTTAGAGATGGGCGGTAGGTGACCGAACAGCTGCTGTTTTGTGGAATGTTGGTTCCAGAATTTGTTCAATACGACCCCTAGTTTTCTAGTGCATTTGTCCTCAAGGTTCTTCTGCATGCGCTTACTTAGTGTGCATGTGTTGCATCCATATAATAATATTGACAGGACTGCAACTTAGAAAAAAATGCGTTTTATTTTATCAAATAGATCTGACTTCCATTTCACCGACAGACAATCGATAGCTAATCATGCCTTTGTTAGTCACGTAATAACCTAATTTTCATGAGATGAGACGCTGCTTCCGAGGCAGGTGAATTTGTCGACGAGTTTCAAAGAGATACCTGTTAGGATGGGGATGTCTCTTGTTTGATTTTGATTAAAGCACATGTACTCTCTTTTGTCCTCTGTGACATAGAGCCTTATATCGTCTGCTACATTCTCTAGCCTATGTCTTGGTGAGTGTATTTATCATCGGTGTAGTCCGCGCCTTTTATAGTTTGTGCGGGGTATCGTCTGCTTCTTGCCTTTTTCAGCGTAAAGCCATTTTCTTTCATAAAATTTATCGACTATCGAAGCACTTAGTCTAGTCAGATTACAAACAGGTATGGTGATAAAGTATTGTCCATTTTCTAACGAATTTCTAATCTAATTTATTTGGTCTTGAATATATTCTGTTTGTTCTTTGTGGTAAGAGTTAGATAGTTCAATTAGTGTCTTCATAAGTTTCTGAATGTTGGCATTTGGTGGGTTCCTTTTTTTACATGGGGATGCCGTTTTCATGTTATCACGGTTTTTCTTGACTTCGAAAGTCTCCCACGGAACCTATCTCTTCCTGTTGTGTTGTTGGTATGCATTCTGCTGGCGCCTCCATGTCGGCATTGACGAAGATCTCAAATTCCTCATTTAGAGTAAGTGCTCCTGATATCTTCTGTAGTTCATCGTATTTGTTTCTTAGCGTTATCGTATATTTATCACTAATATCTCTATTGTTAAGCATGGACTAGTCATGATATATATATATATATATATATATATATATATATATATATATGAAGATTTTTGGGTTCAGTGAGAGAAAAGTAAATATTTTTAAATGAATTATTCTGCAAATAAATCTAAATTTGTTATAATGGTTTTTATTATTTCACATATTTAGGCTCAATACAAGTAAGACTTTTTTGTCTTCATCAGATTATTAATGGATCGGATATTTCTTAGTACCTGTCATTATTTGGGAGATTGTCCTATTGGTGGTAAGTGTCCGTGAAGAAAGACCTCTAGCTACTGCTAATTCCTTGTCTTGCTTTTTATCTATAAACAGGCATGTACTTTCCGTGTGTATGCGTATGTGTGTGTGTGTGTGTGTGTGTGTGTGTGTGTGTGTGTGTGTGTGTGTGTGCACATGTGTGGGCGTAAGTATAGTTGTTCGTGTACACTTAAATACATGTACGATCATCCAGGTATACACACACCTGTACGAATATATTTTCAGGATTGTTTTTTTCTCTGATTCTGTCTTTGTCTCTGTCTCTCAGTATTGACTTTCACATAAATACATTTAATACATACCTCTATTTTCGTATGTATCTTCAATGCTATGAGATGCGTTTCACCCGTGTGAAGATAAACTTCAAAAAGTGAAACTTAGATTCATTTATAGACCTGTTCATATATATATATATATATATATATATATATATATATATATATATATAGAATTAACTTAAATCGCTAGTCGAAAATCTTCTACAAAAGTTTCACCTTAACGGATCATCAGGAAGTTTCGCCTCAACTATTCTAAGGAGAAATTGCTTTGCTTTTATTTACCAAAAACCCCCACCTATGCTAGAATAGAATTCTAGGATAGGTGGGGGTTTTTGGTGAATAAAGGCATGATTAGCTATTCTCCTGAGAATAGTTGAGGCGAAACTGATGATCCGTTAAGGTGAAACTTTAGTAGAAGATTTTCGACTAGCGATTTAAGTTAATTCTATAATTGGCTCCATTGTTTTATGTTGAGCACTTTAGTAATTGTAGCATTGCAGCATTCGCGGAGGGTTTTTTGGTTTTCTTTTGGCCACTGACTAAGCACCCCTTGATTTTTTTTCAAGGAGTCGGATGAGGTTGGTCTTTTCTTTCTTTTTTACCCCAAAAAACTTTTTTCCTTTTCCTCTGGACCGTGATTCGAGATATTTTTATCTCTTGTTCCTGGCCAGGGGTTTTATGTTTTTTTTTCTGGTACCGTGAATACTGGTAGATATTAGATTAGTAAATATATATATATATATATATATATATATGGGGGGTGGAGGGGGGATGTGGGTGTGCGTGGGTGTATGTGTGTGTTTGTGTGTATGTGTGTGAGAGTGTGTGTGTGCGTTTGTGTGTGCGTGTTAAATTAATAGCAATATTAATCTATATTGTTAAGTCTATATGTATTATAATATTTAATCTCTATAATTTACAATAATGAATTCAGGGATTTTTTTTTTTTATCTATTTTTCATGTAATGGATTCTCAAAATACCATCAATGTTATTTTAGTGTTCACCGTTGTTTTAGATATTCAGTCATATTTTTAATTATAGACCACGTTTTTTATTATTATTTAAGAATGTATAAATTTTATATTTGCAATACGTAATGATATTTCCACCATATTTGTTTTTTAATTAAAAATACTTTTTTAATCCTCTTTTCGCCGGAATCAATGTAAACCTGTCAACATTATATTCAAATATATAAATGTATTTCATCCATCTGAAGAAGGTCGTTATATATGGCTGAAATAAATTTATAAAGGATCAACAAAACTGAGATTTTTCCGTTTAATTTTATTGAAAAAATGATTTCGGTCTGCACGTGATTTTCAATACATTTAATAGCCGTTGACATTAAGCTCTAAATTGGATAATCCTACACAACTTGGAATATTGCTTGTCTAATCCTTAAGCTACATTCCTCGGAATATATATATATATATATATATATATATATATATATATATATATATATATATATATATATTAAATTTATGCTATGGATACTGTTATTTGCGTAATATTCTAAAGATATTCAGGGTTTTATTTTGTTTTGGGGGGGGATTTTTTTTTTGCTTCATCTTCTTTTCTTTCACAATCACAAACATTTACTTTTATTTTTTCTTCTTTGCTTCTTTTAATTATTCTGTTGTTATTTACGTGGTGCATTTAATAAGTTTCCAGACGTTTTTGTACACGCATTTAAAACTAGTGTAGACTCTTGAAAATTCAGTATGTTATTGCTATACATCTTATTAGATGACTGACCAATTTTGACGATTTCAGCTTCAAATGAACAGCTACAGCAGCAATTGGAATACACCATACAAAAGCCTGATTGTCACAGCTGGTTAATTGCAATCTGGAAGTGAGGAATGACGATATGCAATAAAATTCTGTGTTAAACTTGGAAAAAATGCCACAGAAACGTATGGAATCTTTTAGACCGCTTTTGGACCATCTTGCATGAATCGAGCATCCGGTTTTTGTGTGGCATAAGAGATTCAATTAGGGCAGGGAGTCTGTGAGGGATTATGATAGGTGTGGCAGGAGTAAGGAATTCAATACACCAGGGTCGATTGGCAAAAAAGTTAGGGTTAAGGTGAGGGTAACTCTGTTGAGGTTTTAAGGGAGTTCAGGAAGAGATTCCGTCGGAAGAGGTCAGCACTCTTCAAATCGGGTCAGTGGTATTTCAACCTAGACAATGCACCAGTCCATAACTCCATCCTTGTCACATACTATTTGACCAAGATGGGTGTCAAACAGTTCCTCACACCCTCTAAAGTCCAGACCTTGCTCCCAGTGACTTTTGGTTATTCCCTAAGCTCAGAGACCGTCGTTATGAGACAATTGAAGGGATTAAAGAGGCTGTGACGAAGATTATTGAAACGCTCAAACAAGAGGACTTCCATGGGGCCTTCCAGAAGTTGTTGGAACGGTACAAAATGTGCATTGCAGCCGGAGTAGATTACTTCGAAGGGGACTAGAGTTTCATGTGCGAACTATCAATAAAAGGGCCCATACGGAAAAAGTCTGGAAACTTATTTAATGATCCTCCTATCTATTTAGTATTATTTACTTCGCATGTTTCTCTTTTGACACTTTTCTCTTTCTACTATCAACACCATATTTATCATCATTAGCATCCTCTCTTTCATCATCATCTTTGTTATCATTTCCATTTTTAAACTTCAGCTTTTCTTTCGGTTTCTTACAATCATTCACCAGGTATTTACTCAAGACCTGGCGCGAGGGAAAAAAGATACTGATCTTATGCAATATATATATATATATATATATATATATATATATATATATATATATATATATATGTGTGTGTGTGTGTGTGTGTGTGTGTGTGTGTGTGTGTTCTCACTATTACTGGCACGGTTATGGTTTTAAGATGCATCGTTTTTATTTCCTCTTCTTCTTCTTCTTCTTCTTATTATTATTATTATTATTATTATTATTATTATTATTATTATTATTTCAGCTTGTCCAATTGAGGTTGTAGAACATCTACTGCATATCTGCCGGAGGTTATGAGCCTCCCCTCGACGAGTTCCCTAGATATCAAACCAATATTAAACAATCTATAGCGGAGGATTAACTCTTGGAGATTTGGGGAACATGTAGTAGACCTTCATTGTCCTTGCTCTGTCGTCTACAATCCTTTGCCCGTACATAATTAACTCTTGAGAGAATTTTTCAAATTGTTTTTATGGTCGACACACAATCTATTTTATTTAAAACGAGCAAAACTGCGGTGGCTGGGAGCCATCCGCGTCGATAGAAATAAGGCTATGACCACTGTTTAACTTTAAGTCACTAGATTTTGAGTATCTAAAGTCTGAAAATAATTACCAATAAACTATTCACTAATAAAATCATTTACTTTTTTAGCTAATTTCGAACCAACCTAAATAGTATAAATAAGTGAAAAAAGGATTATTTCTTCAGTAAGTATTGAATTTTCTATACATACTCCACAAACAGTAGGTAATGAATTATTACTCAAAAACCAATCGGTTTATTTCTCTTGAGTAAAAGTTTACATTCTTTTCTTTCAAGAACACATTTCATTTCAACTCAGTGAAATTTCCATGAATTAAAGACAATATTGTTTACATGTATATTTGAGGGGTAAATGTTTATTTGAGCCCAACTGAATATAATAATATCTGCTGCACTATATCTATTAAAATATCTACGCTCTGACTTGTATTATCTTTGCTTTCAAGAAAAGATTATGTGCTTTTTTTTTTCAGACAAATTTTCTGTTATTTTAAAGAACTAAAATTTTAAAATGTCTAGATAAGAGTTTTATTCCTTTTTATCTCCCTTTTTTCCCGGTGCAAGCATCTATTTTATGTAAGTTCTGCAACTCCAGGTCACAGTGAACTTTTGAGTAATGAAAATGTACTCCCCAGATCTCCAGGGTTAGGGTCTAACTATCAGATGGAGTGTAGTGTTAGACCGAGGGCAGTTAATTTTTTTTGGTGGGGTTTTATTCCTCTGCTGAGGATACAGTCGGCATATTCAATATCCCTCTGAAAGGGCTGATATACACAGTGGAATTTCCACGGCTACAGAGCAGATAATATTTGGAACGTGAAAGTGACGGTTAACCCAATTCCATTTGGTGCTCTTGGTACAGTCACCAAAGGATTGAAACTGGGAATGGGGAACTTGGAAATATTGAATATAATAGATACTTTTCTCAAATATTTCAATTTTATGACTTTCTTATTGATACACAAAGGGAAGTTGTTCTTTAAATGCACTAAATAATATCTTCTTCATGTGGCCTGAAGCAGTGGAATCAATATTATGATGATAAAACTTCTGAAGATTCCGACGTAAAAAGAAATAATTTTATTGAATCTTTAGAGTTTAAGTCACTTGAAAACTATAAACTATTGCTGAATGACCTCCTGAATAGCTTGAATGTCTCATGTGTCTGGCTAGTTTATTTCTTGACTGAGCCTAGACATTTTTGTCACCCCCTTGTATAACCACATGGGTGTTAGATGTCATAAAATACGGTACAAGATATTCCACCCACGGCTGTTAATATGTCAATCGCATTTGAGAGAGACACGTTAATGCAACGTGGGAGGCACTTGTCATCCTCACAAACCCTTATGCAAAAAAGCTTTTGCGGATGACATGTGAAGAATATTGAATATTTTAGAGAATTGAATACAATGGAAAAATTGATGGCTGGTTTGTTAGTTGGTTAGCTGATCTCACGGCATGTTCCTTCTTAGTGCATTATCTTTAGGAATAATAATAGTTGGTTTGGTTTTATGTCATCACAACTTTTGTGGGTTATTTAATGTAAAAATACTCTTTATATATATACATATATATATATATATAATCTTATTTACCAACCCCTCCGCTCGGGCAGGATATGACACAAGGTCAATTTTTAAACGGAGTTTAACAGGTTTAAATTCAGAGTTTTCCTTCTCCTAGACTAGTTGCCTCACCAAGGCTGAAGAGTCCAGTCTGTCCTACTATTTACCCATAGCTTGAGGGAGAATAATTGGAGTCATACCTTTCCCAAGAGTATTAGTGCTATGCGAAATGCATTCAGTTTCGTCCAGGATTTGAACTCGAGTCGCCGTGTCTATTTCCTACGACAATAACCATTACACCACGAGGATTAACTTAACACTGGATATATTAATTTCTTCCTAATATTAAAAACGTGGATTTTTTCGATAGAGTTCATAATTAGAAAAAAATTGTAAAATAATTTGCCATTAAATTATTAATTCCTGATAATAGGAATTATATTATTCAATATTTATAATACATATTTTCTAGGGAAAATGAATGCATATTTCAACTATAATTTTGATTGAGTTTAAATCTACTATTTAATTTTTCCGGATTTAGTTTTTTTTTAAATTTTCAGTAGAATTTAAATTAGGGGTCACGGTCTTTTTAAATAAATGTATAAACATTGTATCAAATTATAATTGATAGGATATCTCAACCGTAAAAAAGAAATTATTGATTAAAAATATAAAAAATATGTATAAAAATCTTTTAATTGAAAAAAATATCTTAATTAAAAGATTTCTTTTTCAAATTTTATTCTCGCTGGAAGCGATATAAGAACACCCAAACTTTTTTTTCATTTAACATTTGATGAGGGTCATAATAGATATGAAATGAATTTATAATGACAAAAAAGAAGTGAATTTTTTTAAGAAATTTATATAATTTTTTTCGCTCTGAACATTGAGTTTTTATGTATTTTTAATTCTCAATTAATAATACGTCGATTGAAATTGAGCACTCAAATTATATATGCCTACACCCTTGATTTTCTCATTGGATTATATATATATATATATGATTTGTAAACGCATTTTCTTCATAGAATTTCTGAATAACACTGAGCTCAATTTTTTCCACACCCTCATATGGTTTCAATCATTTCTATCCAACATGAATAATCCTATTTACTTTTTATTATTTGTTTGCGCACCGTTATCAGAAGTATTGGAATTTTGCAGAAATTGTTCAACGGAACATTACTCATTTCTTAGTACACATTTAAATGGGTTCAAGTATTGCTACAAATAAACAATAATTCAATTAATCATCATTCATTTGTTTACAATCAGTTAAATGATCAAACAGTTCTATTTCAAACAATCCGCTTTAGCATAAGTCATTTGTTTGCATGCAGTTTAAAAGTCCAGCAGTTCTATTTGACCCATAGATAGCAATCTATCAGGTGCTACCATAACGGGCAAGAGTCGACCTGGGAGCGATGGCAATGAATGGGTAATCTGCATTAGCGAAAGCTCCACCATTACTGGAACCTCACATTTCAGATTGTTTAGTGTCATATCCAGGAAACTTATTGGAGGGATTTTATTCCTCAGTAGATACGTTATTTGTGTATTTTACAGCCTCAACCGAGTGGGTTATTAAGTAAAGAGTCAGTGGCAAAAGAAACTAGAATGACGTTCCTCTCGTCAATCGCATGCTATTTCAATGACAAATCTCAAACACTCAATTTAATAACTGTTTTATTGAGTCTTAGTTGATGTTCTTCGGTTAATGTCACCGATAGTCTTTTAATAAATGGTAGAGCAAAGTTAATTTTGCCGATTGAATTTATTCTGTCTTTTTACAGCTGTACGAATCCTTGTTTAAGTTATTCCACTTTAAGAGATAGGATATTCGTGACTTGAATCTTTTTTTCCTTCAGCAAGACTATAACATTTGGATTGAATTTAGAGAAGCGGACTGTAAACTTTTCTAATATCTGAACATCATATTGACTGTCGGATGACTAAGACTTTGAGCCATAAAAAAGGATTTCCCTATTTACTTTACTAAATAATCCGAGGGATAATATGAAGTACGATAAGGCACAATTGTGAAGTTTTTATACAACTCCTTCGCCATGAAGAGGATACGACATGAGATCTGCTTTTTAAGCGGCATACAATTATTTGTAATTCAGTGTTTTCTTGGAAGGGTTCTCGTGCCAAGATTGAAGGTTTCAGCCAATTACACTATATACCCTGGGAGAAGAATAGTTGGATTTATACGTTTCCCAAAGGTATTGTTTGATTTGGATGTAATTTATGACATATCGATATTTTTAATATCAAATCCCATTCATACGCATACACAAAGATCCCTACATCTCTCTCTCTCTCTCTCTCTCTATATATATATATATATATATATATATATATATATATATATACATATATATGGATGCCCGTATATACGCAAATATAGATATAAATTTATGGGCAAGCAACAGCATATAAACAAACGTACTAACATTCAATAGCATACAAACTTTGGCACGCATGCACACGAACTTAGGCTCACATACACACAAATAAGTCCCTCTTTTCGAACAAAAAGTTAACCATTTTAATCGGTCTTTTTAAAAAAACATTCACTCTGTTTTACGAATGCAGAAAACATGAAACCCAGGGTCACAGACAAAACAATGTAATATGTATATGTGTGTGTGTAAATGCTCTATGATTAATATTAAGTACTTTTTGACAATACAGCAAGATTTGGTTCTCCATTATCTTATAATGAGAGCTAGTAAAAACCATAAAACTCTTATATACATACATACATACATACATACATATATATATATATATATATATATATATATATGCACGTGTGTGTACGCGATTTAAAGTTAGAATTTAGTCTTTATTTAAACCCTTCATATTTTTTTACATTTTTTTTTCTAATTCTGAATATTGCCATTCTAATTACCGATACTATCATTAATTTTGTTATTATAATCATCAATTTTAAATAATGTTATAATTAATAATCTGAATGAGCACTTATTGCAATTAGTGCTAATTTAATTCCAATATTATTATTATTATCATTATCATTATTATTATTTACTCATTAGAGTTTTTCACATCAGCCTTAGCTGATGGTTTTTCTCTGAAGTCTGAGTGACAGCAAGTCTACTCAAGTCTCCAAGACTCTTCTCACTATTCTGGCCGTTCTCAATAATGCGGTAGATTTGATGGTCTCCTTCGTCTGCCAACTTCCAAGTCCTCCAGTCCCTTTAGTAAACTTTTACTTACTGTTCCAAACACACCAATTACAATTGGTTTAATTGTTACCTTCATGTCCCACTGTTTTTTCAAGGTCGAGGTACTTATCCTACTTTTCACATTCTTTCAGTTTTCCTTCTTTGGTCAGCCGGGACAGCAAAGTCGACAATTTTACAAGTTCTTTTTGCTGATTATTATTAGTTCTGGTCTTCTGGCGAAAATTAGGTGATCCTTGTGTATGTCAAAGCCCCATAGGAATTCATGTGTGTTATTTTCTTGGACAGCTGCTGGGTTGTGTATATACCATTTATTGGTATGGTCAAATAAAATTTCTTGCACATTTCCCAGTGGATCACCTTCCCGACCCAGTCGTGTTTAGTCTTATAGTCCTTCTGTGCTAATTTGCTGCATTCGCTTATTATGTGATTGATGGTTTCATCTCTGTCACTGCATAGTCTACATTTGATATTTTGTTGCGTCTCATCTATCCTTGCTTTGATATAATTGGTTCTTATGGCGTTTTTTTTTCTGCTGCTATTAGGAGAGATTCTGTTTCTCTTTTAGTTTCCTTTTCTTAGCCATGTCCAGGTTTTGTCATGTGAGATGTTGTTTATTAGTCGCTTAAAACGCCCATTGGGTTGTTTTTCTTTCCATTTTTGTTTCCTAGTTATTGTAATTCTGTTGTCCATCGTTTTATCAGTATTGTTTCTGATAAATGTAATCAGTCTTCCCTTGTGTTTTTGTATAAAGTGTTCGAGTCGTACACCAATTATTATTATTATTATTATTACTATTATTTACTCCTCTAGAATTTTTCACATCAGTATTAGCTTATGGTTTTTCACTGGAGTTTGAGTGACAGCAAGTCTCCTCAAGTCTCCAGGACTCGTCTCAGTATTCTGGCCGTCCTCAGCAATGCTGTCGTTTGGATAGTATCTACCCGTCCGCTAACTTCCAAGTCCTCCAGGCCCTTTAATAATCCTTTAGTTGCTGTGCCTAACGCACCAATCACAATTGGCACAATCGTTACTTTCACGTTCCACGGTTTTTTCAATTCTCTAGCAAGGTCGAGGTACTTATCCTTCTTTTCACTTTCCTTCAGATTTATTCTGTGGTCCGCCGGGACAGCAAAGTCAACAATTTTGCAGATTCTCTTTCTTTTGTTGATTATTATTAGGTATGGTCTTCTGGCCGGGATTAGGTGATCCGTTTGTATGTTAAAGTCCCATAGGAGTTTATGCAAGTCATTTTCTAGGACAGGCGCCGGGTTGTGCATATACCATTTATTTGTATGGTCGAACTGAAATTCCCTGCACATTTTCCAGTGGATTACCTTGCCGACCCAGTCATGTCTCGCTTTGAACTTCTTCTGTGCTAATTTGCTGCATTCGCTTATCATGTGATTGATCGTTTCGTCTCTGTCACCGCATAGCCTACATTTACTGTTTTGTTGCGTCTTATCTATTCTTGCTTTGATATGATTCGTTCTTATGGCATTGTACGGTGCTGCTATTAGGAGGAATTCCGTTTCTCTCTTAAGGTTTCCTTTTCTTAGCCAGGTCCAAGTTTCCTGGTGTGAGATGTTGTTTATTAGACGTTTTTATTATTATTATTATTATTATTATTATTATTATTATTATTATTTACTTCCTTTCAGAGTTTTTCACACCAGCAATTGCTGATGGTTTCTCAATAGTTTCTATGTGATAACAAGTCTCCTCCAGTTTCCAGAACTCTTCTCTGTATTCTCACTGGTCTCAATAATACTGTAGTTGGATGGTCTCTACTTATCCTCTTATTTTGAAGTTTGCTAATCCCTTTACCAATTTTTTAGGGATCTCCCAAATGCACTAATAACTTTTGTATCACCGCTAACTTCGTATTCCATAGTTTTTTTAGTACTCCATTAAAGACAAGGTATCTCTCGTTTAACTTTCTTTTATTTTCACTCTTTGGTCTGTTGGGCGGCAAAGTTCACTATTCGGTAGGTTCTGTTTTTCGTTGATTATTTCTTGATCTGGTCTTCAGGCAGAGACTAGGTGATCCGCCTGTATCTCAAAAGCCTAGATTATTATTATTATTATTTTCTCCCTGAGGGATTTTCACATCAGCGTTAGCTGAAGGTCTTTCACTGGAATTTTAGTGACAGCAAGTCTCCTTAAGTCTCCGAGACTCTTCTGAGAATTCTAGTCGATATCATTAATACAGTAGTTTGAATGGTCTCCACTCTTCCTTTTATTTCAAAGTCCTCCAGTCATTGTACCAATCCTTCGGTGACTGTACCAAGAGCACTATAAACGTGAATTTCATGTTCCACTTCGTTTTTCAATTCACTAGTAAGGTCGAGATATTTATCCATCTTTTCACTTTCTTTCAGTTTTATTGTATGGTCAGCCGAGATAGGAAACTCCACAATTTTGCAAGTTCTCTTTTTTTGTTGTTGATTATTATAAAGTCTTGTCGTCGTTTTTCCAAGGTTAAGTGATCTGTTTGTATGTCAAAATCCCTTGGAAATTTGTATGCCTTATTCTCCTGGGCAGATGTTGTCTTTTGCATATACCATTTGCTTGTATGATCAAATTTCAGTTTCTTACACAATTCCCAGTGGATCATTTTGCATTATCTTATACTTACATTTGCTTATTATGTGATTGATCGTTTCGTCTCTATTACATCACAATCTAAATTTACTTATTTGTTGCATCTTATCTATTCTTGATTTGATAAGATTGGATTTTATAGCGTTGTTTTGTGCAGCTATAGAGTAGAGTATCAGCTTCTCTAAATGTTTCTTTCCTTAGTCACATCTATGTTTTCTCCGGTGAGATGTTAGGCATGAGTCCCTTGAAACATCCATTGAGTTGTTTTCATTCCCATATTTGTTTTCTGATGATTGTCGTTCTTTTGTCCCTTGTGCTGTCAGTATTATTGCTGGTGGCTGTAATCAGTCTTCCTCTGTGCTTTTTAATGTATCTTCTAGTCGTTGGATATATACGTCAACACTGTCTCCATACTGGAAGTCCACTTCCTCCTTTTCTTGACACTTATAATCTATCAATGTCATCTCTGGTATGTAGTGCCCTATGCATGGTCATTAGTTTTCTTGCTCGCTGGTTGAGTTGTTTATTTTCTTCTCTGGTCTACTTCAAGGATGGTTCCGAGTATCTTACAAGGGTAACATCCCAGGTATTCCCTTGATTAGGTTTCTGCGACAAATTTTGTCTTGAGTAGATTTCTGATTCTTCAAGGATATTCTTTCTTATTTTTTTCTTTCAACTCCTGTTTTTTGATCGTGTCAGCTTCCAATACTTCCAAGTAATTTTAGGTATCCCTTTCTCCTAGCGTTCTAACTTTGTTTTGATTTTGTAGTTCCATTCCACCCGTCAAGCATCATTCGCGCTCTTCATTACTTGTATTGCGAATTTTTCGATGCCAAATTCCTTTCCTATGTTCTGACTGTATATTCTCAATGCTTGTTTTAGAGTTTAGAATTCTTTTTTTTTGTCATAAACAGTTTGATTTTGTCCATGTGCATTAGGGGATTGATCTTTTCTTGAGATTTACCAAGTTTGTACCCGGCTGTGCATTTTTTGAGTATATGGTTGAGTGGCAACATCGCAATTATAGATAATGGTGATTGTGCATCTGCCTGGAATTTACGTCTTTGGTTCTTAAGCTTTTTCCTCTTGCTGCCAATTCCACTCTCCAGGTTATCATGTTTTTTTTCTATAAAATGTATGATTTCATCTGATGTTTTGTACCTTTTGAGGCAGTTCATTATCCAGTTTTGTGCGACCATATCATATACCTTTTTGCTATGAATCCAGGCCTTAGCAAAACTTTTTCATCTCGTCTTGCTCTCGTTGAGGATGTGCTGATCAATTTAGAGTAGTTCTCCTGTGCCACATGATCCCTTGCAGCATTCTTTATGTTGCTCAGGGGACAATCCATGGATTGTTAGCGAGTAGTAAATCGCTTCCCTTATTTGTGCCTTTAGTATTTTCATCATCATTGGTAAGCATGTTATGAGTCTGTAGTTTTTTAAAGTGGCTCCTTTGAGGGGGTCTTTTTAGAATCAACTTGGTCCGTCTTTTAGTTATCCATTCGAGTACGTGTCCTTCATGTAGGCATCTGTTCATTTCGAGTGCCCGTCTGTCGTGAATGGGGGTGAATTTCTAGAACCAGAATTCATGTATTACATCATGGCGTTTTTGCTATGTTCGCTTGGTTGCCATATTCTAGTCCAAAATTATTCTGTTTCTCTTGCATTCAGTTGTTTGTATGTTTTCCCGTCATCTCCCCAAACTTGTTCGAAGAATTTCCTATCGTTTTTCTGGAATGTATTGTTTTACCCTTTCTCGATTTCTTTCTAACTTTCCTTATTTCACCAGAACTTTCTGGTTTACTTCCTCAAGTTGTATTGCTATTTTTCCTTGTGTTACTTTTTCCTTTTTGTCCAAAATTGTTCTAACGTTTTTTTCTTTTTTTTTTTTAATCATTTTTGCCCGTTTTTGTAGTTTTCTTATTAACGTTTCCAGCGGCATTTCCCATTCAGATTTTGATTTTTCCTTCATACTCTTTAAGGGTAACCTGAATTTTTTAGTGGCTCATTTAGCTCTTACATAGATTAGTTCAGTTAATTCGATTATGCTTCGTTGATCCTATTTACCAAACTCCTCCGCTCGGGCAGGATATGAAACAAGGTCAATTTTTTTTTTTTTCAGAGTTTTCCTTCTCCTAGGCCGAAGAACTCAGTCTGCCCTAACATTTAAGCAAGCTGGAGGGAGAAAAATTGGATTCATACTTTTCTCAAGAGTATTAGTGCTATGTGAAATGCAATCAGTCTTGTCCAGGATTTGAACTCGTGTCGCCGTGTCCATTTCCTACGACGATCACCATTACACCACGGGCACCTTCTATTATGCTTTGTTGATGTATATATTAGTACTTGATTTATTTTTTCCGTTTCTATCTTGATCATTCTTCATTTTCTGTTTCTTAGTGATGGCAAGGTAGTCTTTTGTTCATTCATTATTATCTAAAAAATTTCAAGATTTATTTTTTGTTCTTCCGTTAGTGTTTTCTCTGTGTTGGTTGGGTGTGTGGTGTTTCTATTTTCAAATATTGAAGGT
>OY757928.1:36782331-36887331 GCA_963585895.1 Sepioteuthis lessoniana | reverse complement strand
AAATAGGTTCAAGTAAATATTTATAATTTTCCTCTGTAAATAATTACAGCGTAGTTAACTGGTAATAATAAAAATAATCTGCACAGTTATTTGATTTCAAGAATTTATACATAATAGTAATTATTTATACATAATAATATATAATCATTTATACATAATAATACATAATCATTTATAATTAATAATAATTATTTATACATAATAATGTATAATCATTTATACATAATAGTATCTATCTCAACCAACCAAACTACTCATGGCCATTAGAATCGTCAAGTTGTTTTTCTCATATAATAATACATAATCATTTATACATAATAGTAATTATTTATACATAATAATAGATAATCATTAATAATTAATAGTAATTATTTATACATAATAATATATGATCATTTATACAAAATAAAAATAATTTATATATAATAATACATAATTTATACATAATAGTAATGCTCTTGACACAATTATAAGGTTTAATGAAACTATTCTTCTTTCGTAAAAATCGGTTTTGTAGAGCCCAATCGCTTGGAGCAGTAGATCACACTGACTACATCTCAAGTGTCCTACATGAACCTAAACTGATAGGGTCCTATCTATGGGTCAAGTAGAACTGTTTGACACATAAAGTAAGTGCAAACACATGACTTATGCTTAATTGGATTGTTTAAATAGGACTGTTTCATTATTTAACTGATGTTTAATAGATTTATTAGTTATACGTAGCAATACTTTGAACCGTTTAAATTTGTTGACTTATGCTAAATTTAATTGTTAGAAATAGAACAGTTAAGCCATTAATTTTTGTTTGTTTTTGTTTTTCTTTTCTTGATTGCAAGAAGTAATGATCACTTGCATTTTGTCTTTCGTTACCTGAAATGTTTGGCAGGGAACAAAAAAGTTTTTATTTCTTTTAATCAAACAGAAAACCGGTAGTAGTTCAGGTTTTTTACCAGATAAAAAAGGGAAATAGTTAAAAGCCTTTCAAAGTTTAAGGGTAAGCAAATTGTATAGACTTTAAAAGCGATCAATTAGTCGTGTTCCGTAGTAAATTGACCAGCTGAATCACCTCCGCATTTCTTTAAACACACAATGCTTGCTTCCTTTAATCTACGAGGAAGATAAAAGTGAATGTATACAAAAAAAAAATGAAAAATTTGGGAACCCCTCCCCACCAAAAAAAAAACAGGGAAACAACCTGAAATATTCCTGACGTTGTCGGAGAGCGAGACCATTAAATATGCAGGAGAAATACCTCAGGTGATTCTAAAAAAAACAGTCACAAGAATCAGTATCATAGAACTGTAAACATCAGAAGATGAATCGACTTTTCAAATTACAAAAAAAAACAGGTGTGCAACTTTATGAGATAGGAAAGTAACGTAAACGAAGAAATAACTCTGATTAAATTTACATATAAAGATATGTCAGCATCACTTTTTACGCATGGTTTTGATAATGCCATTCATAAGTATAATACTCAACCGTTCAGGTAAAACTGGTAAAAGTGTGAACGTTTTGAAAACCAATTAACGTGATGTTTATAGTGATAAAGGCTTGTGGAGAACCAGCCACACATTTTCGATCAGATACTAACGAAAAAACAGCCACAATGTGCCACAGATTCTCCGGTAAAACACTACTCAGGATATGATTGCAATTTTTCCTTCTCCAAGATTGGTTGCTTTACAAAGGCTAGACAGCCAAGAATGCCATATTTCCATACCAAAATATGTTGCCCAATTTGCTGGGGCTGGAGAATACACCGACTGCACCTCTTCAGAGAAGTAAGACCCCCCCCAATGAGTGTCCTGTTAATGACCCTAAACAATCTGATGGTGAGGCTCCAGTGATACTGGAGCTTTGGGGAATGCGGAGCACTACTTCATTGCCATTGCTCCCAGGTTCACTCTGGCCCGGAATAGTACCACCTGATAGGACCCTATCTATGGGTTAAATAGAACAAACTGTAAACTTATGCTAGACTGAATTGTTTGAATTAGAACTGTTTGACTAAACTGAATAGCTTTAAATAAAAATGTTTTGGGCAATTAAATTCTACTTAGATTTAAACTGCGTACTTATGCTAAACTGAATTGTTTGAAACGGCACTGTTTTTGACATTGAAATTGTACTTACACAAAACTGAATTGTTTAATATAGAATTGTTTTGACATCTAACCGAATATATACAATATCTGTACTTATACTAAACTGATTAACTCTGTTTGACTAAACTGAATAGCTTAAAAGAGAAATATTTTTGACGATTAAACTGTTTACTCACGCTAAACTGAATTGTTTGGAATATAACTGACCATTTACATAAAAATGAATTTGGCATTAAATAACCTACAAAGGTTGATATACCATAAAACCCGAATAACCGAACGAAACCAACCAACATATGTTTAGGGGGAGAGTTTTCCTACTTTTTCTCGAAGGAATGAACGTAACATGAAGCGCAAATAGTTTCATCTTGAATCAGAACTCCATTTTCCCTTTTATTTCCAAGTCTTCGAGTCACTATATCAGTCCTACGGAGGTTGTTCTAAGTGCACCAGTTACTATTGGTACCGCCGTCACCTTCATGATCTATAGTCTTTTTTAGTTCTATAGTAAGGTCTAAATATCTATCTCTCTTTTTGCTTACTTTTACTTCTACTCTGAGGTCTACCACGACGGCAAAGTCCACTGTTTGGCAGTTTCTCTTTTTTTATTTTTTTAGATGGTCTCAAAGTCTAGTGGTCGGAAAATATGAAGGAATCTCTTTGTTTCTCAAATCCCAGAGAAGTTTGTGCTTTTCATTTTCCAGGACTGATTGTTGTTGTGCATATACCATTCGTTCGTCTGGTCAAATTTCACTTTCTTGCGCAATTGCCATCGGATCACATCTCTACCCTGTCCTATTTGCTCTTGTTCTCTTTTTGAGCAACATTGTTGCATTCACTTATTATGTGATTAATCATTTCCTCTCTATCACCACATAACCTACATTTGGTATTTTGTTGTGTCCCTCTTCCCATTTTTTATATCATTTGGAGTTCTTTATTTTCTGTTGTCTTTTAATTTCTTGGCCTTTTTTCGTTTCCATTTTTTCCCTTCTGATTTCGTTTTTTCTTTCTTTTGTTTATTTCATCTTTTATCGCTAAAAAATGTTCACCAACTACTCCAGAGTAAAAGAAAAGAGGCTACAAATCTTCCCAACGGAAATTAAATCAAAAGCATATAGTTTATATGCTGTAGGTGTAATCTTGACAATCACTTTGCCAACTTTTCGTTCCTCCTGCTGGTTTAGAATTATAATCATTATGGCGAGTTTTTCACCCCAGCATTATCTGACGGTCTTTCACTATGTTCCAAGTAACAGCAAGTCTTCTCAGGTCTTGATGACTCTTCTAAGTATTCATATAGATCTTAAAAATATACTGTGATTTGGATGGCAACAATTCGTCCTGTGATTTCCATCTCTTTCAGCTATCTTACAAAGTCTATTAGACCGTTCTAAATGCTCTAATTACAAGTGGTATCACCGTTACTCTCCTTTCCAACAGCTTTTTTAGTTCTCTAGCAAGTTCCTAGTAGTTGTTTCTCGTTTCGTTTTCTTTCATTTTTACTGTATGGTCAGTAATACAGCAGATCCTTTTTTGATTATCTGGTATTCTGGCCTGGATTAGGTGATATGTTTGTATCTCAAGATTCCAGATAATTTTGTGCGTCTTATTCTTCCCGATGGATTCTGGGTTGTGCATGTACCATTTCGTATTATGGTCAAATTATTACTATAATTATTTTAATCATTTGAGAGAAAAAGTATTAATGAGAAAAATGACAAAATCAAGATAAAAGAAACAAGAAAAGAAAGTGTTCGATTCATTTGTCCGGATAGTTTAGTGAGATCATATTCCTTAATATGAAAGTGAGAAAACAAAGCATATATGCAAAAAAAGGAAAACATAAGCATATAAAAATGGCGAAAAAAAAAAGAAAAAAAGCATTTTGGTATCTTCTTGTTTGTGCCACGTATAACACGTAATCGAAGCAATTTAAGATGTGAAAAAAAGTAAACACGGTGGTTGGTAGTATTGTGAAAGTTGACCAGTAAATATTTTTGTACTGCTCCACTGCTTGTGTGATTTTAAAACGGCCCAAATGAACGTGTGTATGTAGTATTAGTCAGGAACTACTGCTTCATGTGTTCAAACAGGGTGGTAACACCATCGAAGCAATCAAAAACGTTTGTGGAGTGAAAGATGAAGGTGCAGTGCCCTAACAAGATTGTTTAAGAGATTTCAGTCGGGTTACAAGAAGTTCGACTATCAGACAAAGTGAGTTAGGTTTAACACAGTGTATAGAAAATGATTCGATTTACTCGTCAAAGAAAGTTTAAAAAACGGATCAATTTTGGCACAAGTGAAAAGATAAAAATACCCACGTGTTCCAAAAAATTCCAGAATTTAGGAAAGGCCAAATAAAAAATCCGAGCACTTGACCACATTTTTTGGTCAATCGCGTGTGCTAAAAATTACGCTGTCACGTTCCTTGTTAGAAATTTGCGGAGCTAACGCATATGTCATGATTCTCCTAAACACTATAAATTCAAAAAATCTTCAAAAGGATTCGGGAATTGTTTACTTGTTACCCCGGCAAGACGAATACAATTGTGTCTTCTAGTCTGATAGCAACCCTCCTGGCTTAAACACCGGACGACCCGAATCTAGTTACGACCGATAACTTGGACTATAGCATATAAGCTCCTCGTGCTGGCTAAAAAAATCACTACTTCCCACAGTGACTTAACACAGGAACAATTTCATTGGTTTGTTTTCATATCTATCCAAGAATAAAATTTATCTATTTTTGTAACATTTGTGTTAATTGTGTTATTTTTTTAAACATTAGTCCTCCATATCGTGTATCATTGTTGGGTATCACCCACCTTTTTCCACACAATGAGCTAGTCCATCTGCCATAATGAGCAGTAGCTACTAATACCTGGACAGACTAGAAGGTGAAGAGCAGCTTCTTATAGGAATAATATAAGAGCGTTGTAGACTGGATATCACACGAGATCACCTTACTTGCTACCGTAATAACGGAAGCCAATACTATCGTTGGACTATGTCTTTATTCTGTATCTCACTAATCATATGCTCTTGTCTACTAATAGTCTCTCTATTGTATATACTTTTTCCTGAGAATATATCTCTATTTCCTCTCATATCGTGGTTTGTCCTTTATTTAATATTACAAGCGTCAACAAACCAGGACGCAACAATTATGAAGATGTGATTAAAGCAATAAAATCAGATCCAACGAGTAGCGATTCAGGGTGATTCGTCACCTTTACAATCTAGGTAAAACCATCATGACCTACCGAAAACTTCTTGAAGTTAGCAAAATACTGCAAAACATGTAACTCACTCAATTGGTATGAAAAACTCGAAAAGGAGTATAATGATATTAATGAAAAGTGGCAAACAAAATATATAACTGAGGGAATGGGACTACACAATCAACACAAGATTAGAACGCTCGGAAAAGAAGGAAACATACAAATACTTGGGCTTCTTGGAGGCTGACACAATCAAATAAGTGGAGATGGAAGACAAAATTCAAAAAGAATATCTCAGGAGAACTAGAAAACTATTTGAAACGAAACTGTCTTGCAGAAACCTTATCAAAGGAATAAATACCTGCAGTGTACCACTCTTTAAATATTCGGGACCTTTTCTCAAATGGACCAGAGATGAACTTAAACAAATGGTCCAGAGAACAAGAAAACAAATGACCATGCCTAAGGCATTACATCCCAGAGACGACGTCGACAGACTATATGTATCAAGAAAAGAGGGAGGAAGAGGACATTCCAGCATTGAATACAGCGTTGACGCATCGATACAATGACTCGAAGACTACATAGAAAAACACAAACGAGGACTCATTACAGCCATCAGAAACGATACTAATAACACGATGAACAACAGAATGACAATAACTAGAAAACAAAAATGGGAAGAGAAACAACTCTATGGGCATTTTAAACGACTAATTAACAAAATCTCTCGCGAGCAAACCTGGCCGTAGCTAAGAAAAGGAAACTTTAAGAGAGAAACAGAATCTCTCCTTATAGCAGCACAAAATAACGCCATAAGAGCCAATCATATAAAAGCGAGAATAAATAAGACGCAACAAAATAGCAAATGTAGGCTATGGGGTAATAGAGATGAAACCATCAATCACATAATAAGAGAATGCAGTAAATTAATACAGAAGGGGTATAAGACTGGGTCGGCAAGGTGATCCACTGGGAGATGAGCAAGAAATTTAAATTTTACCATACGAACAAATGGTATGTGCACAACCCAGCAACTGTCCTAGAAAATGACACATATAAACTCTTATGGGACTTTGACATACAAACGGATCCCCTAATATTGGCCAAAAGACAATAACTAAAAATAATCAACAAAAAAAGAGAGAATTTGCAAAACTGTGGACATTGCTTTCCTGGCTGAAAAGAGAATAAAGTCTGAAAGAATATGGAAAGAAGGCTAAGTACCTCGACCTTGTTAAGGAATTGAAAAAAAAAACTATGGAACATGAAAGTGACAATTATACCGGTTGTGATTGGTGCTTTTGCTACAGTCACCAAAGGATTATTAAAAGGACTGGAGGACTTGGAATTTGGCGGACGAGTGGAGACCATCTAACTACATCATAATTGAGAACGGCCAGAAAACTGAGAAGAGTCCTGGAGATTTGAGGAGACTTGTTGTCAAACAAACTCCAGTGAAATGATAGCAGCTAAAGCTGATAGGAAAAACTCTAATTAGTAAATAATGATAATGACAATAAACCGGAATTCGTCCTTAAAAATGAGACGCAGAACATTCTTTGGGATTTCGAGATAGGAACGTTTCACCTTATCTCAGCAAGACGAACAGACCAAGTGACAGTCAACAGAAGTAAAAGAGAACCAGCCGAATGTTGTACTTTGCACATCTAGCTGACCACAGGGTGAAAGTGAAGGTAAACGAAAAGAGATATATGTACCTAGACCTTGGTAGAGGATGTGAAAAAAACTATAGAATATGAAAGTGACGGTCATACCAATTGTAATTCGTGCGTTCGGTATAGTCAAACGATTGATACAAGGACTGCAGGATTTGGAAATAAAAAGACCAGTGGAGCCTATCCAAACTACAGCATTGTTGACATCTGCCAGAATACTAAGAAGAGTCCTAGAGTCTTGACAAGACTTGCCGTCACTCCGACTCCAGTGGAAAATCGTCAGCTAACGTTTCTGTGAAAGACTTTTCTTTTTTTTAATGTTTTCTTTTGTCTTTCTGATATCTCCCTCCCATTTTTCTCATCTATTTTTCTTTTCAATTTCCACCATCTTTTAACGTCTTTCTTCTTGAAGTTCTTATCAATTTAATACTGTAAGAAATCTCTCTCTGTATTCTTCTCTCTCTCTCTCTCTCTCTCTCTCTCTCTCTCTCTCTCTCTTTATCTGTCTATTTATCTATCAGTATATATATCAACACATATACACACAGACTAGTCTCATCCTTTTTTCTTGTATTTTTTTTGTCTATATTTCCTGCTTTCCTTATGTTTTGTTTACTCATTACATATTCATCGTTTACCATTTGCTAATAAACTTTCGGTCTCCTTCATCGATGGTTCAATCATTTTTCACATTCGCTATATCTCATTATTTCCATTCTTATATAGTACGAAAATGTTAGTCTTTTCTTGCTTGTTTAAAACTGTTATTTTAGGGTTTTTTTTCCCTTGTTTTGTTCTCATTTTTTTTGCTTCATTTTACCCTGCCAAAAATGCTTCTATTTTTTTTTCCTTTTTTTTATAGATATTTTCCCTTCATTCTTTATGAATGCATTTCCACCAACAACTTATTATTAGCGGATGAAAATATTTACTTTCATCTTATTTACTATCTGCTTTTTTCAGTATGCGAGTTTTTTTCTCGAACAGAAATAGTTCCGAATTGTCACTCTCATAAAATCCTTTAGTTTTAACCTCTTTTCAACTACCCTTCCCTTTTTTGCCAATAGATTCTATCACTACTACTTTTTTGAAGTGTTTATCTGCTGTTCTTTCCATTCGATTTCTTTCCTATTCTCGTTTTTTTTTCTTATGTATTTTTCTCTTTTACTTTTTGCTGTAACCATTTTTTCTGCTTATTATTAGTTTTATTCTTATGTATATTTCTTTTTTCTGGTTTTTCCTTTCTCCTACATTATTTACATCGCTTTTTTTAGTTCTCTTTCTCTTTCTCACTCTCTCTCTCTCTTTCCTCCTCCATCTATCTATCTATCTATCAATATATATATATATATATATATATATATATATATATATATATATATATAATTTTTGTATCATCTAAGATTGTCTCTACACATTTACTCATAACTTTTTTTTCTATCTTATTTCATAAATAATCTGTTTTCATGCGTTTCTGTCCCTTGTCAGTTTCTTTCTTCCGTAATTATTTCATAACTTAAATGGTACTTTTATATTACTTTCTATGATTTTTAGTTTGTTTGTTTGTTTGTTTCTTTCTTTCTTTTTTCATTCATTCTTTCTTTCTTTTTTTTTTCATTCTTTCTTTCTTTCTTTGTATTCCCTTATAATATGATTCTCTTTCTTTCTAAACAACTTAATTCTTTTTTTGTTTCTTTTTTTCTCCTCTCCTTCTTTCATTCTTTCTTTCTTTCTTTCTTTCTTTCTATTAAGTTTCTCTTTCTTTTATGGCTCTTTATATTTTTCTAACTTTTCTTGCAATTATTAACTTTACTTTTTTTTATTCATCCATCCTTTTACCACGTGTATGTTTTTTTAGTGGCATTTCTCTTTTTCATACATTTCTTTGTTTGACGTATTTTTTATTTATTTTTGTGTCTTTGTCATTTCCTTTCGATTTTTTCTCATAATTTTTCTTTCTTTCTTTCTTTCTTTCTTTATTTCTTTCTTGTCAATAGTCTACCTTTATTTACTTTTTTTTTTCATCTGCCTCTTTATTTTGACTTTTTTTCCGAACTTTTTCTTTCCTGTCTATTGCTTTTTTATGTTTAATATGCATCATTTATTTTTTTTTGTGTTTCTTAATATCGAATCCAGACATCAGAAATATGCTTGGAATAGAGTAAAAACGAATTTTCAAAAAATCATGTTCGTAGAAATTGGCTTGTATGAATGAATAAATATTACATATGTGCATAAAGCTGAGACGAAAATATATGTATTCTGTCCGCGATTATATGCTCGATTCACCATTAAATATGTCTTTATGTCTCTCTCTCTCTCTCCCTCTCTCTCTCTCTCTCTCTTTATATATATATGTATATATAGGGGGGCGATAGAAATACGTGGAAAGTCTGAAAAATCAAACATTTAACTCAAATTTTGATGTGTGATATTTCGTTCGGGCTTGCTCTCTCGGCTGATGCTGTAAAATACTCCAAATGCGCATGTACAGAGGAATAATTTCTCCCTAATGACTTTCCTGGGTGACATTAAACGGTATCTGACGGTGAGACTAAATCAATGGACCTACGGAAAATATTAAATGCTTCTTCATCTCTATTGCTCCCAGGTCTACTCTGACCAGGAGTGGTATTACCACTTAGGGTCCCATCTATGGATCAAAAAGAACTTTTTAAAAATCTACTATTGATTACTATTATTTGGTTTTTAAAATCATCTACTTGTAGGAAAATCATTCATATATTACTCATTATTTTACTTGATAAATAGAATTATGACGGAAAATTGCAATTCTACTAACAATTTAACTGTGAGTCAACTGATGATTAATACTGAATAGAATTATTTCCATTAGCAGTACTTGAAAGTATTTAATTGTGTGCGAACCAATGATTAATATCAAATTGAATTATTGTTTTTTACATAAAGATAATTTGAAACATCTATAGAGTTGCAACATATGAATTGTAACGACTGATTTAAAAATAAAGTTGTGTACAAACGATATGCTTACTGGACACACACACACACACACACACACACACACACACACACACACACACACACACACACACACACACACATATATATATATATATATATATATATATATATATCTATATATATATATATGGAACTAAAATAACGGAGTGTAATCCGACAATATATATAGAAAATTGATAACAAGATAATCCAAGTAGAAGGAGAGATTTATTAAGAAGCAATGTATATATATATATGTATATATATATATATATATATATATATATATAGGATTGAGCATTACATAACCCACGAGGGTTGACATGCTATAAAAAAACAAATAACAAATGCATATAGTTAAAAAGAGCTTCTTGATCATGAAGTTTCTATGTACAGGGTGTCTTAAAATAGATACACACCATTTATATGATAATTACTTACTGAGACAAGCGCAATGTTGGTAATTTCGAATACGTCCTTTAGTACGTGCAGATATCAAATCAAAGTTTTTTTAATGTTATTACATTGGCTTCTAGGACATGTAATCTTTTTTTGACTTTCTTGTCTCACTCATAAAGCATTATCATATTCATGGGTTGCATCTATTTCCAGACAGTTTCGAATGATTTTATCTCAAATAAGTAATGATGGAGTATATTTTCCTCTCTTGTCCAAGGCATTATGATCAAAGATTTATCGTCGTTAGAGTATGTTATTTTTAAATGTGAAACAAAAAAAGAACACAACGTTACTTGTACTAGAGCTGTTAGCAGTCACATGGGTCCCTATATATTACATATTTTCCTTTGAGGAAAAAAGGTATGTCGAGTTTGACAAAATAAAAAGCAAAATTTCTTCGTGCAAATTCACTAGAAAATGTATTCTTTCTCAGCCTATTCTATATATTAAAAAAATCTGTATAAAAAGCTGCTATGTTACGCAGTTTCTTTTTGTCTTCGTCATGTTTCTTTATAAAACTGTCACAAAGGTGACTAATTCTTCCGTTCTCATTCTTCTGGGTAAGCTGCTAAATAAAAAACAAGAAAACAGATTTGGGGAGAAAAAAATTGAAATTGAAGTTAAAACGAACAAAAACCCAGACAAACGACAAAACAAGTGCGATTATTTATTCCATTTGATATTTTTTAATAAAATCATTTGTTGCTATCTTAGATTATTCTTTCTCTTTCCGATAGTGAAATTGTCAACATGGGCCTTCTTCAAATATGCAAGGTAATCATTAATCGAAAAGACGAAATATTATTTTTAAGGAAGATGAAAATATTTAACTACGAAAAAAAAAAAAATTTCTCAAAGTTAAAACTTCAATCAGTTCTACCTGTTTCTGATATGTTTCTACGTACCATATATATAACTAGTTAAAGGTAGTGACTTTTAAGGTCGTGACTTTAAGGTTTTCTGATTTCTTTGTTTAGCTTCAACATTATTTATTTAAAATCACCATGATGAACTCGGGGTCCCTTGACTCTCTCTCTATCTCTCTCTCTCTTATCTATCTATCTATCTATCTATCTATCTATCCTATCTACCAACCCCTCCGCTCGGGCCGGATATAACACAAGGTCAATTTTTAAGCGGAGTTTAACAGGTTTGAATTCAGAGTTTTCCTTCTCTTAGACTAGTTGCCTCACCAAGGCTGAAGAACCCAGTCTGCCCTACTATTTACCCATAGCTGGAAGGAGAATAATTGGATTCATACCAATCCCAAGGGTATTAGTACTATATGAAATGCAATCAGTCGCGTCCAGGATTTGAACTCGAGTCACCGTGTGACATTTCCTACGACGATAACCATTACACCACAGACACCTCCTATCTATCTATCTATCTATCTATCTATCTATGTCTTTATCTCTGTCTGTCTTTCTGTCGTTGTCAATCTGTCAGTCTCTCCCTGTCTGTCTGTGTCTTTCTTTACGTCTGTCTGTCTATCTGCCTTTGTCTCTGTATGTCCCTCTCACTCTTTCACACACACACACACACACACACACACACACACACACACACACACACACACACACACACTCTCTCTCTCTCTCTCTCTCTCTCTCTCTCTCTTTCTCTCTTTCTCCCTCTCTCAGTCTGTCTCTATATCAATGACTCTGTATGTCTGTCTGCCTCTCTCTCTCTCTCTCTCTCTCTCTCTCTCTCTCTCTCTCTCTCTCTCTCTCCCTCCCTATCACCCTTCGCTCTAAGCACAGCCATTTCTCCGAATTCGGTGTCTGCATACAGCTGATTGTAAGATATTGGTAGTCGATCAACACTGGTGTGTCCATGTGTAGGAGTCCATGAATGTGCGTCACTAATTAGTTCGTCCTTCCACAGCAGTGCAGTGTATGTTTTGTTCGTCTTACTTTGATGGATTGTGAAATTAGCGGTCTCTGGCCGTACAACAGCTATTTTGTGAGTGGCTTCACACACCCATGATTTATTCATAAAATCATGCAGCATCCTTGCGTAGTTCCAATCTACTGTTGTCTTCGAACACTTCATTAAAGTCGATATAGTGCAACCATGCAGTAATACTCACCCGGCTACATCTTAGCAGAATTCTTGCTTTATTTTATCAGAGTTGATTCCCTTTCAATAGCAGTCCACGTCTCTCCGATGTTTACGTCTACATCCCTACTTGTAGATAAGCTATTGCTACCTAGGTATGTGGACTGGTTAACAGAGACTTGCCATTTAATGAAGAGGTGGATATATTTATTTGGGCTAAGTGAGAGGCTAATGACTCCTACAGCCCCGTCCAGGTTAGACAGCAGAAGTTCGGGCGAGACAGGTGTATTTACAAAAAGCGAACGTTCATCTGCATAGTTTGCATCACTGATAGTGTCTTGGAAATTGAATCTGCTCCTTATTTTTTTCAATGAGAGAACATTTTCTTTCATCAGATCTATTGATGTTCTCAGTACGATATCTAGCGTAATGTGATTGGGCGGCTTCTGGTAGTTGCAAGTTATAAAGAGAACTAGAGGCTAATTTCTGAGGAAAGAGAGAGAGAGAGAGAGAGAGAGAGAGAGAGAGAGAGAGAGAGAGAGAATGTGTGTGTGTGTGTGTGTGTGTTTGAGATTGAGTGAAGAAAAATATTAAGAAAAAGCAGACTGAGAGTCTAAGTAACAGCAAGCTGAAGTTTGAAGAGTCATGCCAAAGCACTCATTGTTGGTCAGCTATTCACGCGTGAGTGACTATAGTAATTAAAAATGACTAGAAAAAACCTTAGGTCCCAAATCTTCTAAGCAGATGTCGAACCACCTGAAACGGACACATTCTTCCCTCAAACACCAGGCGGAAGTAAGAGTACAAGTCTAGTTTAAAAGCTATTGTCAGCCGGACGCGATGAGGTAAAGACAGTTAGGGGAAAACTAGATACGGCAAAGTGGAGACGGCAGAGGATTGCTGTCCCTATTTTGTGGTGAGCTCCGAAAAAGGGTCCCACAGCAAACGTGTAGCTGTGAAGAGAAACCAAGGAACAAATACGTTAGAAATGCAACAGAAAACCTGATAGAAACATCAAAGTCGGAATTTACACTCTCTCCCTCTCCCTCTCCCCTCGTGATATATTGTTTCTCTTTGTTCAGCTATCGCGGTCGACTCAGCTTTTATACTCTTTCTTTCTCTCCGACGACTTAAAAGGTGTTAGCAAATAAACTTTTGTGTTAGTGAACTAAAGCACACTCTTTAGGGTTCATCACCTTTGCTACGGTGAGATTACAACCGGGTCTGATTACAACTGAAGACATAGTGATACACGCATGAACCCATTCGGCACGTGATGCTACAGTAGGCAAATTATAAATCGAAATGGTATTATATTTTGACCCTCGCCCCGGCCCAAAAATGCTATTCCAAGGGGATACACCGGAAGGAAGTGACACATTCCAATGGCCAGTAATCGAAAGAGATCGCGTGGGGGGATTAAGGTTTATGATATGGGACAAGGTGAAGGTCCCATTTTGCCACTACAGTGATGCACCGCAAGAGAGTAACCTCTGAACTGCATGACAGTTATTTCCGCTTGATGACGATTAAACATTCGATTTCAAAGATCCAGTGGGCGATCGTGTGGGCGTTTAATTATTATTTAACTCAGTTGAGTTTGGTGCCAAAGCAGCTGCCAGTAGAATTCCAGACAGCTAGAGACCAAATGTGGTAGGGAAAGCCACACCCAACCGAGGGGGCCCTCGGAAAACCCCCGATTGAGTGGACCCCAACATCAAGAGAACAAGAAAGACACAACGTGACGGTCATAACAGTCGAGTCAAAATATGAAGTTTATGTTCGGTCTCCAGCTCCCTCTCACATGCAAACTTTGAACAACCCTTTCGAACCCTTGCAATAAAGTGAGAGGTGAATACTTTTCTAAAGAAGTCTTCCTTTGTCTTCTTTCTTGCGTCTTTTATTCCTGCGTTATCATTGCGTCGGTATATATATGTATACAACATATATTAATTTGGTGCTTGCGCCATCAGAGTCCTTCAAGGATTCAGAACGAACCTGGTTACCGTAAACGACAGTTTTAAGCATCACAACTCGACATCAACGAAGAGGGACAGAGAAAAATGAAAAAATTGAAAGAAGTAGAAAAAAAAAACAAGAACAAACAGGCAACTATAAGAGGAACGGACCGGCGCGGAAAGAACAGAAAGAAAAGAAGAAAACAATGCAACGTGCTGGAAGAAAAGATGAAAAGAAAATAAGAAAAAAAAAATTGTAAGTTAATTGCTGCATTCTTATAATTCTATCTCTCTGTCGATTAATTTGGGTATGATAGTGAAAGATTTGTTTTAATGACAAGGGCCTTTCTAGAAGCATAAAATTGGCAATAATTTTTTTAAAAAATTTGTGATCCCTAGATAAAAATTGAAATTACTGCTATGTGTTATATTGTATCGAAGTGAGGGAGGAAAAAAGAAGAGAGAAAAAAAAGATGACTCGGGACAAATTACCGTCCGTTTTTTGATAGACAGCTTATCGTAAACAATAAATTTTATGAATGGTGATTTTTTATCGCAAATAGGTCTTTATGAAAAAAAAAATCGTAGTAACTTTTCATTGGTCCAGACAAGTGGTGATTGAAAATTAGAATTTCAGTCCAAGATTTGGAATCCCGCATATCTGTAGTTAAGACCTTTTGGGTCAGGTTTTCATGTTTGGAACATGTGGATTGGAAATGAGAATTTTAATCCGAGAGATGGAATCTTGGGAGCATCAATGGAATTGTCCAAGAATTTCGCACATTGATGGTTTGTCTGAATAATGCGTATATACTTTTTCGATATTTATGAAGTTGGGAAAATCGATATTTTCGGTGCTGGTAGAATCAGGCCGGTTGTTTTGCTGTGGAAATTGTTGATATCAATTATTGAAGACATAGGTATTGTCTTGCAAACGGTCTTGCCGTGGAGGCAGAGTAACTAAGAGACAGATGTTTTTTTTGTGTCTGACGAGGCAGACAGGTATTTTGTGAGTTCCCCCTGGAGTGAAGCTTTGAGATTGTTATTAAGGAAGATATTTTGAAACAGGGTTTTGGATGTAATTAAGAGATGCGCAGAATATTGACGGAACCAAGTGTTGCGAAGATTCGCAGATTCGGAAATATTTTGAATTGGGAAATGTTGGCAGAATTTATAAAAGTTTGGGTTGTTTAGAAAAAAAAAACCCGGGATATTTTGTGAAAAAAAAAGAAGAAGAATGCTCGTAAGCTATTGAAAAAGTTGTATTATAAATCAGGCTTAAATTATGGTACTGTAGACTGAAATTGGATAAACTGGGAGGCGAACCTTTAGTTATCATGTTAAGGTAAAGACAGAGAGGTAGATATAAGGTTGAAAAAAAATAAGGGACATTGAATGAGCAATTTATTATGAAAAAAAAGAAAGAAAAAAAGTAAAAAAAAATGAAAACAAAAACAAAAACGTACAGGACAATAGAAAAAAAAGACGGAAAGAAAAAACAAAAGGGAAGAAACTTGAATATTGTTGAACACAGCATATGAAAAAAAAGAAAGAAAGAACAGACATTTTTAGTAAAATAGACAGTACATCAGTACATAGATTGAAAAAAAGAAGAAAAGAAAACTGAACATTTTTGAACTGTGATTCTAACATTGTTTTGACTTGTAAAGTGAGTTTGTTTGAGTTTAAAGGCGACATAAGAATTTTTTTTTTCCTGTTCATATTATGAAATTTGACGAAAACCATTAACAGAGGATTTTATACTAGGTTTACTAATATTTGTAATTATATTGATTCTAAAATTTTTGTTTAGAATTTGGGGTTTTCGTGGAATAGGAAATATTTTGGGGGGGTCTGTTTTGAGGAATCGGTGGCTGACGCGAGAATAGGACAGACATTCATCCAATTGGTTTCAGATTGTTGATGGGTAGACGGCAAAGAAAGCAATTCTATCGAAGAATTCGCCGGCCCATGAAGCTGTTCTATTTTTAGTTTGGAGTTCCGAGAATGGAATAAAAGAAAAAAGGCGTGGCCTATTCCAAAATTTTGTGGATGATGTCTAAGTCTTTCAGTCACTATGGTGTTTTGGATTCGTGTGTGATTTGGTAAAGTGAAACAGATCTGGGAAAGACGAGGTGCCTATATATTGGTAGCCAAGAGGGTTCCTGATTAAATTGAAAAGAAACCCGGCGCGGGTTTGATCAGGTAAGGCATGTTCCTCAAGGGCTTGCAAACCAATGGCATGGAAACAGAAACTTAATAAAAAAAAATGGGTAACACATTGCTAATTAGTATTTTGCGTGGACTATTTTAGGTGGTTTGCAGCATGCGTGCCAGATTGTGATACATTCGGATGTATTGTGATACTTTGTTTTGGGCCATGATTTTTGTGGATTTTTGTGGAATGCTTTGAGCCTTGAAGATATTGTGTTTTAGTTTATGAAATTCTCCGGTTACTCCAGGTAGGAACCTGTTGAGCAAAGAACTGGAGTGTGGTCATGAGGAATCCAGGCGAAATGTATTGCTGGAATGACCAGGGTCACTAAGTTTGTGACCAGGATATGGGACCAAAGTATGTTTTTTTTTTAGGGTTTTGAAATTTCTTCAAGGAATTATGGAGGGCCCGTTGTGTTGAGAAGATAAAAAATGCATCCGTATGGTACCTTGATGCACACATGTCAAGATGGCCAACCACGCAAAGATAGTAAGAGAAATTTAGAAAATAATTAGCCGGGCAAGTGTTACATAGAGAGAAGGTCGCCTTCTAAGTTAGATTTTGTTGCTGTAGTTCAAGTGATTCTTTTTGTGTTTTCAGCCATCATTGTCCTTGTAAATCATTCTGTAAAATATATGTGAGGGTTGTGGAGACGAACGTGAAGAAAATTCCACAGGTGGAATTTTGAAAAATAATTAACGGATGAATGTTATATTTTGACCATCGCCCCGGCCCAAAAATGCTATTCCAAGGTGATACACCGGAAGGAAGTGACACATTCCAATGGCCAGTAATCGAAAGAGATCGCGTGGGCGGATTAAGGCTTATGATATGGGACAAGGTGAAGGTCCCATTTTGCCGCTACAGTGATGCACCGGAAGAGAGAACCTCTGAACTGCATGACAGTTATTTCCGCTTGATGACGATTAAACATTCGATTTCAAAGATCCAGTGGGCGATCGTGTGGGCGTTTAATTATTATTTAACTCAGTTGAGTTCGGGGTGCCAAGCAGTTGCCAGCAGATGTCCAGAGAGTTAGAGACCAGATGTGGTAGGGAAAGCCACACCCGACCGAGGGGGTCCTCGGAAACCCCTGATGGAGTTAGGGGTCCAGAGAAGATGGTGATAAGATGCCATAAGGAAAACCAGCATCCAGCAGAGTGAGCCCTAGGCCTCTTGTTGAACATCAAGAGAACAAGAAAGACACAACGTGACGGTCATAAGTAGTGGAGGTCAAAATATGAAGTTTATGTTCGGTCTCCAGCACCCTCTCACATGCAAACCTTGAACAACCCTTTCGAACCCTTGCAATAAATTGAGAGGTAAATATATTTGTAAAGAAGCTTCCTGCGTCTTTATCATGCGTCCTTTATTCTTGCGTCTGTTATCATTGCGTCGGTATGTATCCAGCATATATATGTATATTTCTGCATGAATCAGAAGATGGCAATATAACAATGGCACTAAAGTATTTCCTTGAAGACTCCAGCGAGAGCATCGCCTTCGGGTGAGCGAACCATTGCTTACATGTCTTTGTAGAACGTGATAATAGCGGCAGCTGTCTATTTGGGGAAAACCTCTGTTATAAGTATTTGTTTCATCTTTCCTCTGTGTATGGAGTTGAATTTCGAAGAGAAATCTACGTATAACGTTTTGCTTTAAGATTTTTTTACATGTACATCTTAAATGAGTCGACGAATAGTCAGAATCTTAGAAGTTTTTGATCCATTTCACCAAAATCCAGTTAAATTGTTCTCTTGAATTTTCTTGAATTTTGATTGGATGTGATTAAGATACACGGCTTTGTAAACCTAAGCAGTAAGAGTGATGCCTCTGTTTTTTGTAATGATTCCGAAGTAATCTTTCTTCTAGAAAGATGCAGCTTTTACTCATTTCTGTATTGTGTATTAGTTTTACCCGACGTTACATAGTCGAAAAATTTCCCAGGCGGCTGACGCTGTTGAATACCCTGACTACTTCTCTGGAGAGGGGTAAGACATCTTCCCCAAAGAGTGTCCTGGATATTACACTAAACAATTTGATGGGGATGTTCCTGTAATGCAGGAGATTTGGAGAATGTGCAGTATCTCTTCATTGCCAACGCTCCCATGTCTACTCTGACCCGGAGTGGTAGCACCTGAACGGGTCCTATCTATGGGTCAAATAGAACCAAACTGCATATTTATGCTAAATTGAATTGCTCGAAATAGAACTGTTTTAAACTGCGAACTTATGCATAACTGAATCATTTGAAATGGAACTCTTTTTGAATGCTGAACTGTATTGTTTGAAATGGAGTTGTTTTTGACAATGAAACTTTAGTTACACTAAACTGAATTGTTTGAAATAGAACATTTTTGACAGTTAACTGTGTGTAAACAAAAATATTCTCATCCTATTCTGAATTGTTTGAAATAGAGCTATTTGACAAAATTGAATAATCTTAAATAGGAATGTTTGTATACTTATGCTAAAGTGAATTGCTAGAAATAGAACTGTCTATTTGCATAAAAAGGGAGTAGGCATTACATTACCTACGACGTTTTATGTGCCATAAAAACCGAACAAACAAAGAAAAGACAAATAATAGAAGTAAGTCGCCATTTTTCCTGGCCTTCCAAACTTCAGTGGAGGTATTTCGCGGAGGCCTGCAGCTTTTCTACTTATACATTTTTTTAGACTGCGTTGAGTTCATTTTCTGTAAAGTGTCTAAGTTTGATGTTTTGTTGGCCATTGCTAACTTGATCACTAGGTTATCTGTTATTCCAGGAGAATTTCTAAACCGATCCTGGAAAAATCTTTTTATTTCTAAAGTCTTTCCTCTTGGCTGGTAGCTTTTAGTTTTAGGAGATTTTTCTAACGTTAACTTCTTTCAAGATCTCTCATGATATCTGTCATTATTTATTTTCTTTTAAATCAATCAGGTCAGAAATAATTGAGAAGATATGGAGTTAAAATATGTTGTGCAAATTATTAGATTGAAAATGAATAACTACGTTTTATCTTTTATCTGCAATCTTATTATGTTAATAATTATTTTTCAGCAAGTTTTATTTTTTTCTGTAAATAAATATATAAATATCTATCTATCTATCTATCTATCTATCTATCTATCTATATATATATATATATATATAGATATTCTTAAAGGTGACAGATTTTTTATGAACAATGTGCTATTTATAAACTGACAACGTTAGTCTTATTGTAAATCATCCCTTTCACCGAAATGGATGTTTCTAAAAAGAATTATGTTCAGAACACAAATAGATCCTGATTACAAAAAGTTAATTTTGAATTTTTCCCTTCAAATTATTTTAATTTCTTATTTTCTTTTTTTCTATTTATCTTACATGATTTTTATTATTAATCGTTTATTTTAAAAATATACAGATTTCTTTTAGTTTGATCGGAATATTGATAAAAAAAATCAACAAAAACCGTGTGTGCGTGTATGTATTTGTGTGGGTGTTACTGTATGGATATACGTATTAAACATACTAATGAAGAGAATAATGTTCAGAGACCAACAGATATGGCTTTAAAAGACCTAATAAAAGAGGGTGCGTTATTCGACAAGAAAAAAAGGCTAAAATAAACGTTATATTATTAATATTCTATCTTATATGGATATCACTTTTTCTCTTCTTTAAATATGTAGTGATTTTGCTTTCATATATATACATATACATGGATAACACATTTTCTCTTCTTTAATAACGCAGTGATTTTGCTTATATATATATATATATATATATATATATATATATATATATATATATATATATATATATATACTTGTCTTTTAAGAAAAGCAAAAACAAAAGAATACTGAGCTCTTTACCAGGAAAATTTGAATGTTCACAGCTGAATGATTTATTGTCCTGACGGAATTATTCCCGACTCAGGTTTAACTGGACTGAATAATATATATATATATATATATATATATATATATATATATATATATATATATATATATATATATATATATATGTGTGTGTGTGTGTGTGTGTGTGTGTGTGTGTGTGTGTGCGTGTAATCGATTTTAGTAAGATAATATATCACGAGCTGAACTAAGAAGGAAAAAAAGAAAAAGAACTTGCAAAAGATTTGCACGTTGGATTTGCATTCTCCCATTAAATGACCGGCATCATATAGCAACATTTGGCGCCGTTAAAGAACACCATGATGACGCGTTTCTTGTAATTTTAGATATATACACGGACAGTTTCGCTTCAGTATATGGAAACCCAGTGTTCATCGAACACACTGCACATTCAATGATCGAACTGATTAACTTGTTAACCATGGCTAGACACCAACAATCTCTGTTCCAAGGCTATATATATATATATATATATATATATATATATATATATATATATATATATATATATATATATCTGTATGTATATTCAAAAATTTGACTGTGAGTAGCGAGATGTCCATATCTCTTCATCAGAGAATATTCTTTGACTTAGGTAATTTAAATCTTTTTTTTAAGAAATAGTTACTTTTCACTGTGCGTCTATTGGGCAGAAAACTAATGAAGTAATCTACCAAGGTTTAACCAACCGGATTATTAGTATAATTTTGACTCCTTAGTTATTCAAAATTCGCTCTAATTAGCGCAGTGAACATTTTTATGTTTCAGCTTAGGTGATTCTGTCGGTGCTTTTTTCTTGAGGCTTGACATTGCCATGCTAGTTGATTATTTTTAAGCAGTATGAATGTTTTGATCTTCTTTTTATTGAATTATATATATATATATATATATATATATATATATATATATATATATATATATATATATATATATATATATATATATATATATATATATATATAACCATTACATATATATATATATTTATATATATGTAATGGTTATCGACGAAGGAAATAGACACGGTGACACGAGTTCAAATTCTGGACGAGACTGATAGCATTTCACATAGCACAAATACTCTAGGGAAAGGCATGCATTCAATTATTCTCCCTCCAGCTATGGGTAAATAGTAGGGCTCCTCAGCCTTGGTGAAGAAACTAGTCTAAGAGAAGGAAAACTCTGAATTCAAACCTGTTAAACTCCGCTTAAAAACTGACTTTGTGTCATATCCTACCCGAGCAGTGGGGTTGGTAAATATGATATATATATATATATATATATATATATATATATATATATAAATATATATATATATATATACATATATATATATATATATATATATAATGTGCTGTATATTATCCCCTCTTATTTTTAATGGGTTGAAAACATTTTAGTTATAGAGGTATTGGAGGAAGTCGACACGGTTTCACGCATTCTGCTTTTGTCGGTCAACATTTGACTTGGGACTCATATCTTAATTTTCAACGGTTACATCCCTACAAATCAAAGAAAAGACAAATTCGTTAAGATGGGAATTCTTTTTTTACTTTTTATATACTGAAGATTTTGAACCTACATATGTTTGTATGTTTCGATCATGAAAACATTTCATAAGAGGCAGAAAAGTCAGAAAATAGAATTAAAAACGTTCTTTCTTTCTTTCTTTCTATCTAAACATAATAAAGTTCAATATCTATTCAGCAAAAAATTAATCAAAAATGTAAATGAAGAATTCTATCAAGAGGTTGTCTTTGATGATGTAATTGATATTTATAATCATATTTGGACTATTGTATAGCAGAGTAAATGGATTGGTTGGCTGAATGCTTAAAAATTCTATTTTATTGGAAGCAAAACTTGTTTTAAAAGTATGTAAAACTGTAATCAGACCCCATAAATAATACTGTAATCAAGCCTAGGCTGTAGTATCGATATACGGGAACTGGAGTGAAATATTGCTGTTGAAGCAGGGCATAGAAAGATTATTGACAGAAAAGAAAGACATTAGGATTACAGTTACTAAGTGATATTAGAGAAATTAGAATTAACTATATTACAAAGAAAAAAGATTGAAAAGTGATCATGGTATTCTATCTTAGATGTCAACAGATAAGCTAAAAAAAGGACAAAACTAGAGCCCAACTTCAGTAAAGAGGAGTAGCCACTGCAAATAAACCTGAAGTTTTTATAACTTCAGTTTTTGTTTGCAGTGGCTACTCCTCTTTTGTTGGTTTAAGGAATTCAACAAAACCTTTCATTTCATGTGCAATATCATTCACCTTATTTAATATATAAATTTAAAATTTATTTGTTTTGAGTTTTCACGTTTTTTATGCAATTGTAAATTCAAAGTTTGGCGCCTGCAATTTTCTGTGTAATTTTGGTTCGAAGGAATCTTGGTTTTTTGCTACTTTGAATTTTAAGCTTCTTATTTCACATTATTGAATACAAGTTCATTTAAACTAATTCCCCTTTAAGATTATTGAATATTTGTTGATTAAATTTTATTTTTAGATTTTGCTAAAAAAACAAAAAAAGAAGAAGAAAAAAAAATTGAAAGTGCTTTGCTTCTTCCATGACTTTTTAAATTTCCCGAATTCATTTTACAAGCTTCTGTTTTCCGGCAAAATTTAAACATGTCAAATTAGAATAAAATTTCATTATTGACCAGTAGTCTCAAAGTTATATTAATATCTTTTCTTTGCTGTTGCTAATCATCAGAATTATTCACTGATAAAAGGTAATTACTTTACGAGTAATTTGTGTTTTTTTTTAAAGATATTAAACTATTTTACGTTAGTTTGAAACTAGCATTAAAAGTAAGATAGAAATAAATGTCAAATTTTTGTATAACAAAATGAATGAAAAACAATTAAAGGATGTTTTTGCATGAATTTGTTAGATATAATCATAGCAAAACTCTAAATATCTAATTCGGTATTTATTTTTTATTTGGTAGAAACGCTGTGCATATAAAGGAAATTGACGTATAATTGTTCAGGATATTCTAAAAGATTTTTTTTAAAAAGTATGGTTAAACATTGAATTCATTACAAAATGATTGAAAAAACATTAGAGACTTTTCTTTGCATATTTTTTTTTATATATTTATAACAAAGCTCTAAATATTTAATCTATATTTATGCGAATGAACAAAATTTATTAGTCCTTTTCTAAGGTATTCTAAAGTTTTAAAAAGTGGGTAACCAATATTGCATAATTGTCACGGACGCAAAATTTTTCAGCTAAAAGTTTAAGTTTATTATTCAAAATTTTCTGTTTAAAGTTTGCTACCAAAAATTAAAAGTACGATCGATTTTTACAACATTTTCTTCTTGTTATTGAGTAAACAACAGGCCATTGGACTAATGAGTAGACTGTTCACCCATGGTCCGGTAGACGGGGTCTCAATCCCTGGTCAAGTAATACCAAAGACTCAAAAAATGGTACTTGATGCCGCCTTGCTTAACACTCAGCGTTATAAGGAAAGGATCAAGAGTAAAGTGGAGCAATCCAGGGAATGGGGTTGCGCCCTCCCCTACACCTCGGTGTGGCAGCTATTGAAAAGGATGCCTTTGTGTCACTCTCGACTAAGGTCGCCAACTTTACTTTACTTTATTGAGGGAACTTCAACGATTTACTCATTAAAATTAAATTAAAAAATGACATCATTGAATTATATTGCATAGATTTAAGGTTCAAATTCTAAAAGACGTATGGGTTTTTTAATATAATTTTCTACCCTTGTTTTTATTCTTAGAAATTTCTAAGTTATATTCTTGTTAGTTATTTAGAACGATTGCGTTTTTACAATTATTTCTTATTAGTAGTGATTTTTAAGGTAATATAAGCAAATATTAATGTTTAGTTCACTTTTTTAAAAATCTGCTTTATAAGCGTAAAAATAGACCTAAATGTAATATTCTTATTACAAAATTTATGAAAAATCCATTTAAGAATGCTTTTACGTAAATTTAATATCATTTAAAAAATCTAATGCACTTAATTTTAAAGAAGTGCTACTCTGTAATTTTTTAAAGGTTTTTCTAATGTATTTATCTATTTACTCAGAGAGAGGACAAAACTCATTTTTAACACAAGATGGCTGAGATTAAAATGCCTTGTGGTGTATTGCCTCAACACAAGTCATTGTCTAAAAAATAGCCAAAGCCCTCTCTCCTTAACATTCCTCAGAGGGGGAACCTCAGACACTTGGAAAATACCTCAGACCCACAATAAAATTGAGAGGGAGGTATTGTCTGGAGGAGCAACACTCAGTGAAAGAGCTTGGCAATAACTGGTCTTAGACTGACTAGTTCAAGAAATTTACTTACTTAATAAACACGATAATCAATTAAAAGTCTACGTAACATTTTACAAACCTTAGCTAGTAATACACCCCAAAACCAATATAACCACAAATCAATTTAAGCTGTAGATTCTCAAGTTAAAGGCAACCATCTTAATTTTTTTTTCCATTTAACTTATTGATATGGAGGAAGGTAAAAGGTGGAATTTCGAGTATAATAAATTTAGCTTGAAAAATTACCCCTAAATTGATGTGGAAATAATTGTTCTTAAGAAACATGATTTATCATTTCAGAGATTACTTAGTCTCCAGCAATGCCCCGGTAGAGTGTGTCTTCACTTGCAAAACAAGTTACAGAAGCCAACAAGACAAATCTATATGTGAGAAGAATAACATATCAGTTTATCCTTTTACAAAACGAAGACAACAGACAGTGATGGAGAAAATGAGGTCCACGTGCCAATCAGAATGTTACAAATAATACAGCTATTTGTCAACTATACTGGCCTTCTGATTTTGATACCATAGATGTTCATGGTATGCAGTGCCAAAGAGTAAAATACCAACACCCTTTGTTGTTTAAATGGATAAAAAAAAACCTATGTACTCGTCAAAATCAAATTGATAATTAAATGAATGTTTTTTTAGGATTAGATAAAATCAATCATACAAATTTCGGCACAGTCGAATGGGGCAGTACAATACTCTGACTGCCACCCATAAGACAGGTAAGACTCCTGCTAACGAGTATCTTGATATGACATTAAGCCATCTGATGGTGAGGCTCCAGTCAGTGAATATATAGGGAATGAAAATTGCCATTACTCCGGAGTCCACTCTGACCCGGAGTGGTAGCACCTGATGAAGTTCTATTGATGAATCAAATAGAATTGTTTAATATTTAAACTGTGTGTAAGCAAATGGCTTGCGTTAAACTGAATTGTTAGAAAGAGAACTGCTTGACTATTTGAAGGGGATTGTCCTTGTGGGGTAATGGTTAAAGCGATGGACTTGCGCATTCGTAATAAGCGAGTTCGTACTCCAGTCGCGCTATTACGTTCACTTTCGGGCAAATACCCTTTGGAAAGGTATGAACCCGCTTATCCTCCCAGCTATGGGTTAAATAGTACCACTGCTGTTCTTCTAAGAGAATGGCTTTGGTATTAAATAATTTACAAAGATTGATATGCCATTAAACAAAGAAACCAAACCAAACCATGACTATTTAACTGTGCGTAATCAAATGACTAATGATTAATTGATTTTTAAGTAATACGTAGCGATGCTTGAATCTCTTTAACTGTATACTGATATTGATAGTGTTAAATAGCAATACTTGGAACGATTTGACTGTGTGCAAATAAGTATACAAAGTAATACTTAAAATCATTTGCATATGCGCAAAAAATAACCTCAGGCTCGTTTTAAAATGTTACCAAAATGTGTTAAAATTATGCATCTAATATAGAGTTATGAAGAGAATTTGGCGTTAAATAATGTACAAGAGTTAATATGCCATGAAACCAAACCAAAACATATATAAATATTTGAGAAAATACCCAATAAATAACAAAAATAGGCGGTGCCCGTGGTGTAATGGTTATCGTCATAGGAAATGGACACGGTGACACGAGTTCAAATCCTGGACGAGACTGATTGCATATCACATAGCAGTAATACCCTGGGGAAAGGTATGAATCCAATTATTCTCCCTCCAGCTATGGGTAAATAGTAGGGAAGACTGGGCTCTTCAGCCTTGGTGAGGCAACTAGTCTAAGAGAAGGATAACTCCGAATTAAAACCTGTTAAACTCCGCTTAAAAATTGACCTCGTATCATATCCTGCCCGAGCGGAGGGGTTGGTAAATATGATAAACAACAAAAATACTTTGTGAGTCCACTTGAAGCATTTCTTGGTGAAAATATTGTTCAATCATCAAAAGTTATCTATGATATTCTTCCCTTAATGTTGAGAATTCATAGAAAATGATGGTTTCAAACTTTCATTATGATAGAAATGTTATATTAGCGACCTGTCCAAAAAGTATATGCGTACATTTGATACTTGGTCAACATTGTAAGAAATTATCCGATATTAGAATTCTATGGCTATTGATCACATGTCGGATATCTTGAATTAATACTTTTCAGCAATAGCCACCAAAGTGATTGGAATGATATACGGCTCAGATATAGTAATACGTGCTTCTGCGTATATTAAAACATCACGATATTTGTATAATAGATAAAGAAAGGATTTTCAATTAACATTATTAGCAAGATTACGAAGGATGACATAAAGTTTCAAAACTTAATGACAAATCTGTTTTGATATTTGTATTTCATATTCTTACTGTCAAAAAGTCTCCGTAATTCTCCATGATAAAGTATATATAAAAAAGAAGTTATTATATTATGACAAACAACTATTTTTCAAGTCGTGCCAAGTCGGCTGGTGTTTGAGAATACACCAACTGCATCCTTGCAGAGGGATAAGATCCGACCAACGAGTTTCCTGGATATGACAAAAAAAAAATAACCTGATGGTGAGGTTCCAGTATAGAAACGTTGGGGAATGAAGAGTAGCACTTCATTGTCATTGCACCCAGGTCCATTCTGACCTGGAGTGGTAGCGCCTGATAGGGTCCTATCTATGTTACAAATAGAGGTACTTGACATGAAAACTGTGCCAAAATTACTTATATTAAATTGGGTGGTTTGAAATAGAACTGTTTTATCATTAAACGTATGTAAACAAATGACAATATTTAATTGAACTATTTGTGACACACACCGAGACTTGATATCATTTAACTGTGGATAATATAAAATGAACCGAGGCTTGTTTAAAAATGTTATCAACAAAATGTGTTTACAAATCATATGTATTTAATATACATATACACAGGATTTTCGCATTATATAAACCTCGAGGGTTGAAATGCCATAAAACCCAGCCAAACTAAAATATTTGTTGAATCGGTTGACAATCCATCCATACTTGCTCAAGCAGAAATTGATATTATGTTGATATGTCTAAATGTGGGTCCAAAATTTCTTACAAGATTGATTTCAATTTCAAAATTAGCATCAACCTTTTTATAAGACCAAATTCAATTAACAGTTCAAGCTATCACTTCTCGACCAGCTGATGTAGAGACAACCGAATTAATCAAATTTTTTTTAAAATCACACCCCACACTCCCTAAAAAACATTGGTTAACGGAAGATAATAAATATTTCCTATGTGGTGTTGTTCAGTTGAAAAATATTCGCAATTTGTATCTCCTAAAAAAGACAGGAAAGCCAATATTCAATTATATTTTTAGTTTTATCCCTTTCCATAAAATAAAAGGTGTGTCTAAATGATTAAGAGACTGGTTTCGGCTATGTGGTGAAAGAAACGAAACGATCAATCACACAATGGGTGAATGCAGCAAATTTTTACACATAGAATATATGATTGGGTGGGTAGGGTGATTAGCTGGGAATTGTGTAAACATTTTAGATTTGACCAAATAAACAAAAAGTATACGCACAACGTAGTCGGCGTCGGTAATTGTTTTTGCGGGGTACCTTCTGCTTCTTTTCTTTGTCAGCTCAACGGCTTCGAGCTGACAAAGAAAAGAAGGGTCTTCTCTTTTTACTATGGGAGACTTCGAACTTTCTAAAACGCTAGTATATATATATATATATATAGTGGGACTTTGAGATAAGATCAGTTAAATAGAAAGTAATATTTTATTAAACGTAGTGACTAATTAAAATTGATATTAACACCTTATGGCTTAAAATCATTTGATTAATTAGAAAGTACTCAAAGGATATCCTGCAAAGCAGCATAAAGCGATTATATAATCAGAATATCTCTTTCTAACTAGTGTTTCATAGTTACAGGTTTTATCCATCTACTACTGAATATTAGATATTATAATTAGATGAACCTAAATTTCTGAAAATAATGTTTCATTTCATGATTTTGTCTCCTATTCGATTGAAAATAAAAGAAACTTTTTCATGAATTAAACGATAATATGGAAGTGAGAGTAAACACACCTACTCGCATATAGCTATGCACACGTGCATGTGCGTGGGTATGTGTGAGAGAGACAGAGACAGAGACAGGGATACAGAGAGCTTATACTGTACAAATAACAGAAAATAGAAATTTCACAACAAAATATTTATCGCTCACAAATAGCGGAAAAACGAAAAAAATATATAAAATTACCATGATATCATATTTTCACTTCCTTTCGCACCAAGCATCATTTCATCTCGTTTGGGATTTTTTATTTATTTCTCTCTATAATTTTTTTCTGTTATCATAGATTCTCTTCATCATTCTTTTGTTAGCTTTTCCCGCTGCAAATGCAATCAAAGAAAATTCGCGGTGTTATGTGAGGGGTCGAATCCCATCGGATATTAGTCGACCTGAGTGGAAATGAGGGATGTGTGCTTTTTATCAAACCTTAAAGCGTTTTCCTTTATCGAAGCTTTTTCCACAGGCCTTTTCCTACACCAATAATTCCTGGGAGAGAATTACTGAACGAAACTTCCAGAATTGACAAAAATAAAGGAAATATACACCGAAGCAACTTATTAAAAAAATGTATGTCTATAAAGTAGAAAATGATGACTGCGAAAAAAAAAAAAAGAAGAAGAATCGAAGAAAAGCTAGATGATCTATGAACCTGTGGGTTTCTGTTCGAACTATAAACCTTAATGATATTTTTGCACAAATATCACTCACTCACATTCCTTATAATCTAGTTTTGATTCTGGAGGCACTACTCCCGTAGCGTTGTAACATATTGGGCTTCGACCCAGCCGTCAATAAACAGGTGTATCCGGTCGAAGATAACGGGGTATCCCCTTGACCTGTGGACGGGTTGAATTCGCTGCAATTGCGACACGCACGGGAAGCAGGTGAATGTTGAACAATTATATAACCAGGCGCCACAGACGGCTTGAGTTAGTTGGAGTCAGTTAGTTGGAGTTGGAGTTGCTGTTCGGGGCAATGAGAACCAGCTCGAGACAGAGGGCTTGCAGCACTCAGTGACCCCCGGTTGAGCAGACCAGCCCAGCAGAATGAGAAAGACGTGCTGCTATAGTCAGAGGAACTTGGGGTCAATATGTTGGAGTCTGCTCCGTCTCACATATAACGAATATCAACCATTTCACGGCCCTTTCGCAACCCTTTCGAGAATAAAGTGTTCGAGTTATATTTTTCTAAAGAAGTGTGTTCGTTCATCGTTATTGTTGATTATGTTTCCGCATATATATGTATACGTATAGTTGTATCACGGCTATACAAAATCGTGTCTTCAGCAAACATAAACAAGTAGAGTTCATTCCTTACCAGGTTTACAACTCGTTTGCATTCAGAGTTTTCTTATTACTTCATCAGTTGCCATACTGTTGTGGAATCATCCCTATTATTTTTACACAATGGACTCTTCCTATAAAGATATAACGTGTTCACTATTATCCTCTCAGGAAGTAAGTTTCAATTGCATTAATTCATGAGATTTTCATGTTTTGTAAGTGTCATTGTGAATTTATTGTAATCATTGTATAATTTAATTGGAATCATTTTGAGATGAGGTTTCTTAATCTGAGAATTAATTTTTATTGCAGACATTTTTTCCTCATCTTGGTAGTTCTTTTTTTTTTTGTTTGTTTTGTGGTTTCTTCTTTCACTACGTTTCGGCCAAATTTCACCTCTGGCCTTCTTCAGGTTTCTTCAGGTGATTTACCGCGACCTCGGATAGGAATGCTGAGTCTGGTAACCGTATCCCCAGTAATTACTGCCTTCCATAGTTGTTGTCTATCGCACCACGTTTTTGACCAAGTAAACCTCTGGATTTGAAACCGCTATCTTCTGACAATGCTCACATGGAACCGCAGAGACTCAACGCCTCTATCCGCTGCGCCACGGGCCCCGAAGGGCGATCGAGGATGGATTTTGTGATCTTATAAATCCTTATCTGTTCTTCCAGAGTCGGTTCCGTACCGAATTTTTGTGCTTGTCTTTAATTGGAATCATTTTGAGATGATTCTGGAAGAACAGATAAGGATTTATAAGATCAAAAAATCCACTCTTGCTTGTTCTTCGGGGCCTGTGGCGCAGCGGATAGAGACGTTGACTCTCTGCGGTTCCAGGTGAGCATTGTCAGAAGATAGCAGTTTCAAATCCTACCCAAGCCGGCCAGAGGTTTACTTTATGAAAAAATGGCCGTGTAATTTATTTCCACACAATTTAGTATTGCTATTTTTAGCACTCAGTTAAATAGTTTCAAGTATTTGTTTGCACTCAGTTAAATGATCAAACTGTTCTTTTTTTTTACTCGTAGATGGGATCCTATCAATTACAACCAATCTAGATCAGAGTGGATATAATAGCAATGACAATTAAGGGTACTCTGCATTCACAAAAAACAACAGAAATACAGCCACGCAATCTGATTGTTAAGTGTTATATCCAGGGCACTCGTTTGATTGTTCTTACCCCTCTGCAAATATGCAGTTGGTGTATCCTACAGCCCAAGCTTACTGGGTTGAGTCGGTTACAATTATCTGTGATTTCTGTATTCATTCAATTATGTTTGCTCAGAAAATAAAATATATTTTTGTTAGTTCGTTGTGAATTGTCCTTTACATCGTTTAGCATGAGGAAATATTAAATCATGACACATTTTTCTGCTACACGTGTCCGAACTATCTTTCTCTCACATTCAAATAATGTTAAAGGTGATTTATGATATTCACATAGCACAAATATACGAAAACAAATCTTCAGCAGGCCCAGTCTGCTGGGGCTGGAGAATATACAGACTGCATCTCTGCAGAGGGATAAGACTCTCCAACGAGTGTCCAGGATATGATACTAAACAATCTGATCGTGAGGCTCTAGTAATGCTGGAGCTTTGGAGAATGCGGAATACACCATTATTGCCATCACTCCCAGGTCCACTCAGTTCTGGAGAGTTAGCACCTAGTAGGGTCCTATCTATGGGTTAAATAAAACCAAACTGCGTACTTATGCTAAACTGAATTGTTTAAAATAGAATTGTTTTGACATTTAAACGGTATTTATGCTTAACTGAATCGTTTGTAACTACGCTATTGGCTCAGTGATTAGTGTTCCCAGATGGTCCCGGAGACCGGGGTTCAATACCAAGTCGCGTCATACCAAACACTCAAAAAATGGTACTTGATGCCACTTTGTTTAGCACTCAGCATTATAAGGTAAAGTTCAAGGGTAAAGTGGAGCAATACAGGGAATGAAAAAGCGCCCCCCACACTTCAGTGTTAAAGCTATTGAAAAGTGTGCCTTCGGATCACCCTCGACTACCTTCGCTAATTTTACTTATACGTATAAAAGTGGATTTGGCATTAAATAAACTACAATGGTTGATATGCCATGAAACCAAACCAACCAAACCCTAAACCTCCTCCTGAGACATACGTGATTAGGAGAATGGTTACATATCTGACATTCTCAGAATTCATTAACGGGCTTCTGATTTTTTTTTTTTTTTGACATTCTTGGCAAATAGCTTAATTTCATTCACTTGCAAGCATAGATTGAATAGTTCATCAGAGGAAAAGTTCATATGAGGACGTCACATCTACTATTAAAGTTTTTGATCAATATGATCCAAGCACTGTAACAACGACAGACGAAGAGTATAGACTTCAAGGTGGAATGTTAAAAAATAAATCCCATTTGGTCAGTTTCTATGAGTGTGTCTTGGTCAGTCTATGAACTTTTGAAATAACTCGGGTAATTGGGGTGGTTTATCCTTCTTTATAGTTCTTTCCTTTTGTAAGTTTTTTTACCTTCTTTGGGTTTTCTTAGCATATAGTTTAGAGGTAGCGTTGCTATAACAAATAGTAGTGGCAAAATTGAATCTCTGTAGACTTTAACCCTTTTCACCTCCTGCTGCTACTTCCAATTTGTAGCTCACGTGACAAGTTTTATGCCTTGCTCTGACATCTTCAACATTTTCCCGCATTCTATTATTATTTTACTCCTTGTGAATAATAATAATAATAATAATAATAATAATAATAATAATAATAATCACATGATAAATCCTGGACCTGGCTAAGAAAAGCAAACTTTAAGAGAGAAAACGAATCTCTCCTAATAGCAGCACAAAACAACGCCATAAGAACCAATCATATCAAAGCGAGAATAGATAAGACCCAACAAAATATCAAATGTAGTTTATGCAGTGACAATGTGAAAATATCAATCACATAATAAGCGAATGCAGCATATCTGCGCAGAAGGAATATAAGCCTAGACACGACTGGGAGATGTACAAGAATTTAAATTTGACCATACCAACAAATGGTATATGTACAATCCAACACAAGTCCTAGAAAATACACAAAGAAACTCCTATGGGACATTGACACACAGACGGATCATCTAATCTCGACCAGAAGACCAGACCTAATAATAATCAACAAAAAAAAGAGAACTTGCAAAATAGTCGACTTTGCTGTCCCGGCTGACCAGAGAATAAAACTGAAAGAATGTGGAAAGAAGGATAAGTACCTTGACCTTACTAGGGAATTGAAAAACCTATGGAACATGAAGGTGACAATTATACCAATTGTAATTGGTGCGTTTGGAACTGTACCTAAAGGATTACTAAAGGGACTTGAGGACTTGGAAGTTAGCGGACGAGTGAATGGATGAGTACTAGTAGTTTGGATGACTACTACATTGTTGAGAACGGTCAGAATACTGAGAAGAGTCCTGGAGACTTGAGGAGACTTGCTGTCACTCAAACTCCAGTGATAGACCATCAGCGTTATCTAATCGGAAAACTCTAATGAGTAAATAATAATAATAAAACAATTATTTAAAATATAAAAAATTCAAAAATGAAAATCTAAAAGAAAGTTAAAATTGAAAATAATTTTGAAGAAGAAGAAGAAGAAGAAGAAGAAGAAGAAGAAGAAGAAGAAGAAGAAGAAGAAGAAGAAGAAGAACAACAACAACAACAACAAGGGCCTTACATCCCAAAGATTATGACAAGAAAACAAAAATGGCAAAAAAATCACTGCGTGGATATTTCAAGCGACAAATAAGTGAAATCTCACACTTGGACGTAGCCTTGAAAGGGGAACCAAAAAAAGAAAACGAATCTCATCCATTAGCAGCACAAATCAACGCCTTAAGGACTAGATATGTCAAAGCAAGAATACAAGAAATGCTACAAACAAGCAAACATAGATTATGTGTTGATAAAGTCTACACGATGTATCACACAATAATCGAATACAGTAATTAATATTAAGAGAGTATAAGAAAAGATACGTCTGAGTAGGCAAGGGGATGCAGGGAGAATTCTGCAAGGGGTTTTGATTTGACCATACGTTCAAATGTTATAAACACAATCGAGAATGCCTCCTTGAAAATGAAACGCATAAAATTCTCTGGAATTTTGTAATACAAACGGATCATCTATTTTGGCTAGACGACCAGAACTAGCGAACATTCAACAAAAAAAAGACAACCTGTCGAATAGCAGATTTTGCCGTTCCGGCTGACCATGGGGTAAAACTAAGAGAAAGCGAAAATGAGATAGATACCTAGACCATCCTAGTTAATTGAAAAAAAACTATTTGTTGTGGTCTTCATATAAGACCGGCGGAAGAACAACTCAAATAACGGGTGATAGGTAAACGTTATTGTATTAGCAGAAAAAGCACACGAAGTACAAGCCATGCTCGGCTAGCAGTCCGTCAGTCAATTGTCTCGTAAGGAACAAGAAGTTGTCTTCCCCGAAAGAGCTAATCTCGAAAACTATGTTTAGGTTGGACGAGTCCATCTTTGGGGTATGGTAGGATATGTCCCCATAACACTATTTTATACGAAAGTGACGGTGATACCAACTATAACTGGTGCACTCGGTAGAGTTATCAAAGAATTGGTACAGGGACTGGAGAGCTTGGAAATCAGAGAATAAGTGGAGACCATCTAAGCTATAGCATATTTTAAATTGACAAGAATACTATGAAATCCCTGTAGACTTGAAGTGACTTGCTGTCACTCAGATTCCGATGGACACCCATCAGCTAACACTGGTGTGAAGAACTTTTAAATGAGATGTACAAACTTCTCTGGAATTTGAGATACAAACGGATCACATAATTCCAGGCAGAAGATTGGACCTAATGATAATTTACAAGAAAAATACAAAATACCGAATAGTGTACTTGGCAGGTTTGGCGGACCACAGAATGAAGATCAAAGAAAACAAAAAAAAGGAGCGTCTTCAGACCTTACCATTTAAAAAGCTATGGAGAAAGATAATCGTAATACCAATTGTTTTTGTGGAGGTGCCCATGGTGTAATTGTTATCGTCGTAGGAAATGGACACGGCGACTCGAGTTCAAATCTTGGATGAGACTCACTGTATTTCACATAGTACTAATACCCTTCGGAAAGGTATGAGTCAAATTATTATCCCTCCAGCTCCAGGTAAATAGTAGGACAGACTGTGTTCTTCAGCCTTGGTGAGGAAACTAGTCTAGAAGAGGGAAAACTGAATTCAAACCTGTTAAACACCACTTAAAAAATGACCTAGTGTCATATCCTGCCCGAGCGGAGGGGTTGGTAAATATGGTAATACCAATTGTAATTAGCGCACTTGGTACGATTCCAAGGGATTGCTAAAGTACTGAAGGAGTTGAAAATCGGAGGACAGGCGGAGATAATCCAAGTTACAGCATTGTTAGGATCAGTCATAATACCTGTAAGAGTCCTGGAGACTATAGAAGACTTGCTGTCACTCAGACTATTGTGAAACGCTGGTATGAAAAACTTGCAAACATATTAAAAAATTATTTTATTTTTACCCCCTGTGAGTTCATTTTGACATGATATATCGTCAATGAACGTCATTCTTTTAAAACAAAATCTATGTATCCCATTGTGGTTTAGTGTCTTCCATTTTGGTATTTAAGTATTTTCCGAAGTAACAGCAGACATATTTCAGCGTTCTGACTTTTTTCAGCTCCTTACAAATAATTGTCCTTGTTATTTAACCATTTGATCTTTCTGTTGTGTGTTTATTTTTTCTCTCTTTTCATAGTTTGTAATTTTTTTTTTCATTTGCACCTTGTATTTTTCTTAATGCTTTCTCAACTGAGTGTTGATCAAGTTATTGTAGCCAGTTTTATCAAATGATTAATATGATAATTGTTCACTTCTTATTGAAATATACTATAATTATTTTAGATTCATTTCATAAACTTTATGTGACAGATTAAAGGTTAATTCTTTCGTAAGTTTTAACAAACTCTCTATGATTTTACTTGCCTTATTAATATTCGATAGATATCTGTGTATAATGCACATACACATTTGTGGGTTATTTAATGTAAATCCCACCCTTGTTGAAGAACAATAGTGTTACTTTTCAACTCGTTGTTGCAAGAAGGTTTTCTTATAAAGTCGAGTGCCTTTCACTTTTTCTTTGAGGAAAGTAATTTATGGCTTCCTTTGGCCTATCCAAATTGACATCATCTTTACCCTGTCACTTTAGAACCATTATTAAGTAGAACTTATGAATTGTTTATTACAGGGGTTGAACGCGTTAGAAGCGTTATCAAAACTTTGTTCAACAGCACAGTGTTGAGTTTTAAGAAGATTATTTCTTCTGTTACTTGAATATCTGAGAAAGAACAGAAACTGACAGTTGACGAAAATACACACTGTGAAAATGCAGACGCAATGTTTTTATACACCTGCCAGAAAAATAAAGCAATTACGACACACACACACACACACACACACACACACACACACACACACACACACATATATATATATATATATATATATATATATATATATATATATATATACCGTGTATTCTTTTCATTATCAAAAACAGAGCAATATCTTATGGTTAAAAAAGAACCAAACGGTTTTATAGTCTACAGTAATGAAATACGACGATAGACACCAAATTCCTTCTGTGTCAATGTCTTTAGTTTCCTGTCTTCCCAGTCTTCTTTGACTTGTCAAACATAACTTAATCTCTCAACTGGACGAGATTTTATGTTTTTAATTGAAGCCGAAATGAGAAGTTTGTCCCACTATTTTCCCGTACGGACTATTGTATAATCAGCTGCCTGTGCGTTTAGAGTAAGTTATTGTAAAAAATGAAAACGGTTAGCCGGTTTAAAATCTTGGACGATACTGTTTGCGTTTGATTTCTCACTTATGCCCTTGGGAAAGTCATGAATCTATTTTTTCTGCACCCTGCTATGGGTAAATTGGAGGACCGACTGGGTTCTTTACACTTTGTTAGGCAATCAATCAGGGAGAAGGTAAACACTAATTAAAACCAAATTAAATTCGATAAGAAATTGATCTTGTGTCACATTCGACCGCGGAAGACATGGGTAAATACTAAAGAACAAGGTTTTTCAGCCTAAAGTATCTTAGATCAGTTAGTTAACGCAATAAGAAGTTTAGTTAGTTATGGAGAAAACGTCATTAGAAAAGAATTTGTTAATACGAAATTGTTCCATTTTACCGAAACCAGTCGGAAATCCTCTCAAAAAACCTAACAGAAATCTTCACATTGTCAGGTACCACTGATATGGTAAATGCAAACCGAAATTCAACTGGCTCCACCCATCCAAGTCGAGCTTACACAGATCTACTTCAGAGACGAAAGTGAAAGAAAGGGTCATAAAAACATTTCCAAAAATTTCTTTAAAAAAATCAGAAAACGGGCTACGTGATTCATAACAAACCAATATGAGCCTCCTAATGCACTCAATTTGAACGCGTGGTTTGAACCAGGAAACGGTAAGGTTCCACGCAGCGGAAAGAAAACACGTCCAGCAAACATGTCAAAGCCAACAGATGATCAACGTATCAAACTGCAAACAGCCTCAATTCACACTTGGACTTCTTATTTGGTCCTTCCTACAATAAATCTGGTACGCTAAATCTCCCTGAACCAACTTGCGTATGAGATACCCAACGACCAAGAACGATTATAAAGTCTTTCTTTTTAATACCAGGCAAAAAAAAGTGACTTATCGTCCGTATTTAGAGTGTGATGAATTTGTCAACGATTTATTTATCTTTGAATTATTAGCTTGAATTAATCGGTAAGTACTGATATATCAATGACTTTCCCCTATACCCTTTACTGGCTTACTAATTCTGAAATTAATTTTGCTGTAATTAAATTGTTCTAATTTCTAAGATAAATAAATGATATTTCCCTGTGAGTGTTAAGTGAATAAATATCTTGCCTTTTGACGAAACGCTGACAGTATAAAAACGGTTGATTTTTGCTCTTCTAAAATTTCTAACTGATGATTTGGAACTTCAAGTGATGCAATCTTTTGCAAACTAGATTAGATCATACTCAATGCGTGCCCCGTATATCTCGCAAAAAGTTAAGTTTAGTAAATAGCTATATCCATCTAATGTTCGTGTAAATGTGAGAGCTATCCCCCTTGTTTGGTACAAGCCAGATTTGGTGACATATTAACATTGTACACCGACCAGTCACACACGTGACACGGTCAGAAGGGGTCGAGCATTTTATTACCATTTCTCCGAGCAGAACACACGTGTTGCCTGACAGCTGCGATTTTAGACTTTGCGAATGGGGCATTCTTTGAGGTGAACAGAGGTAAGAATCACACTGTATCTTTATTTGCCCGAATTATTGATCTGTGTGAAAGGGTTTACAGAAGTTGTTTTCTATTTTGTTTTTAGTTTCACGGTGAAAGAAGGGTCAAAGACGGGTTTAAAGAAGGAACGAAGACCCATTGCGAATAGACAACTTCTTTACCAGTCGAGCCCATAAACCTCATTTTTTGCCTCATGGTGCTACTGTAACAGTTTGTATGATTTGACCAATCGTAATGTAATGAAAAAAAAGTAACTTTGAGAGTTCTTTCTTAGATTATTCTATTCTTTGAAATTCTGCTGCGCGATTATATTCACTTTTCATATATATATATATATATATATATATATATATATATATATATATATATATATATATATATATATATATATATATATATATATATATATATATATATATATATATATATATATGTGTGTGTGTGTGTGTGTGTGTGAGAGAGAGAGTTTGATGTTTATTTATATGTTGTAATGGGGTGTCCTCGTGGTGTAATGGCTAAAGCGATGGACTGTGGAATCATAGTAAACGAGTTCGTACTCCAGTCGCGGTATTACGTTCGCTTTTGGGCAAATACCCTTGGGATTGTTATGAACCCCCTTATCCTCACAGCTACGGGTTAAATAGCACTTTTACTGTTCTTCAAGGAGAATGGCTTTGGCATTAAATAACCTACAAAGGTTGATATGCCATTAAACAAAGAAACCAAACCAATCCAACCAACCCACTTCCTCACAGTCATGTGAAGTGGCTATATATTATGTGAGTATGACATTATAACTTTGCTTGCTTCGGGAATAAGTAGTGGGCCTCAGTACTCCTTGTCTTATTGTATCTCCCATGCAATAAAACTCTTTCTGTTATCTTCGAACGTATTGACTGTTCCTTTCCACTCAAGTACCACCTTGTCATATTGAATCCCTTTTAAGGGCACAACAATATAAATATATATATACTATTACACAACCCCTCCGCTCGGGCAGGATATGACACATGGTCAATCTTTAAACGGAGTTTAACAGGTTTTGAATTCAGAGTCTTCCTTCTCCTAGACTAGTTGTCTCACCAAGGCTGAAGAACTCAGTCTGTCCTACTATTTACCCATAGTTGGAGGGAGAATAATTTGATTCATACGTTCCCAAGGGTATTAGTGCTATGTGAAATGCAATCAATCTTGCCCAAGATTTGAACTCGTGTCTCCGTGTCCATTTCCAAAAATGATAACAATTACACCACGGGCACCTCCAACAATATAAATATGTATAATAGACTGCCATGTTAAAAAAAGAAATTATTTTTTTGTACAAAAATTAAACTCCAGTAACTATACATTTGTATCTTTCTTTCTTTTTTTTTTTTTTTTTTGCATTTATAATCAAACCGGTACATTCGCGCTCTTGAAATATCAAGATACTTCATAGCCGACAATGTTTGACTTTCCACAAAAAATTCAAGAATGAAAACCGAAAAGAACTTAAGAAATTTTTTTCCTAACAAAAAGGTTAAAAAATACAATGTTTTTGCCACTTAGAATCAAAGATAAATTAATATTTTTTTAATGAGCCAACCGAAATAGGACAAATAAACAAAGAAATAAATATTTCTTCATTAAGTATGCATTTGTTTACGCTAACTCAACTAACAGGAAGTAATGAGTTTTTACTTACTTACACACCTTTAGATTTATATCTATTGGGTTATAATCAATAATATTTTGTTCCAGGAATGCATTTCAGTTCAACTCGTTTAATTTTTCTTAAACTAAACGAAGTTTTGCTTACAAGTCTGCTGATTTATTTCCGCTGTAGTTTGGAACCGTTCACAAAATATGTCCTTTTATTTTAAGGTAACAATTACTATTAGAATCCAAAAATATCTACGTTCAGGAAACTTTTAACTCAATTTAAAGAAACAAAAGATTATAAATTTGTAGATGGGAATATTGGGTTTCTCCGACACCCACGTCAGGCAGATTCTACCGAGTGAAATAATATTGCTAAAGGCAGTTTGTAAATTTCCATCGGCTCAGAAGTGTGTCCAACCTTTTTATGAAGAATGGGACACACACGTAATGTGTTTTCTTAGGTAGGGTATGCAACAAGGTTTTAATGAAAGTTTTTCTCTACAAAAATTGATGTATTATCAGATTACAAATACAATTAATGTTTATGCAAATCATACGATGAATTCGAAAAAGTAAATCTTTAACATTTGTTCAATGATCATGAAAGTGTAAAATTGACAGTTGTGGCTGTTATGCTTTGTTTTGTAAAATGAGTATATATATATATATATATATATATATATATAGTAAAGTAAAGTTGGTGACTGTTGTCGAGGGCGACCAGAGGTTCCCTTTTCAATAGCCACTACATCGAGGTGTAAGGGAGGGCGCTACTCCTTTCTTTGGATTGCTCCACTAACCTCGATACGTACCTTATATTGCTTAGTGTTAAGCAAGGAGGTATTAGATACTATTTTTTAAGTCTCTGGCCTGACTTAACCCAGGATTGAACCCTGGTCTTCTGGATCATTGGCGAACACTCTGCCCACTTTGCTATATATATAACTGTAACATCCAGTCGGCGTCCGAAGACGATGGCTGTGGACTATTCCCATGTAAAAATATAGGGCTTTCATATAAATCTATAGTATTGCTTTATGCATGATATTTGTTTCCGGTTTATATCAGAAAAATCGCATACAGGGCGAATACAATGTACCTCGAAGAAAACTTAACCAAGGTTAAATAGTCATTATAAATTTATTTCGGCGATTTCATCCTCAAATTATGCGTGTATATCATCTAAAGAGACGAATATTTTATTCTTCGCCAAAATAAATTGATAATGACAATTTTACCATGGTTGAGTTGTCTTCGAGGTACATTATATAAATTAAAGTCGGCGACCGTAGTCGAAGGCGACCCGAAGGTTCCTCTTTCATGAGCTACAACACCGAAGTGGAGGGGGAGAGTGAAACTCCTTTCCTGGGATTGCTCCATTTTACCTTTGATCTCTACCTTATAATGCTGAGTTTTAAGCAAGGAGGCATTTCAGAGTCCATATTATGACTTGACTTGCGATTGAACACCGGTCTCCCGGGCATTTTGGCGAACACTCTACCCACTAGGCCAATGAACTGGTGTGTGTGTGTGTGTGTGTGTGTGTGTGTGTGTGTGTGTGTGTGTGTGTGTGTGTGTGTGTAACTGTTAACGTGCTGGACTGCAATATCGTAATAAGCTTGTCCACTTTCAGAATAATAACCTTAGAAAATGTTTGAATTGTATGACTCAACCACCACCTGCTATGGGTTAAATTGTATCACAGTTGTTTTTCGGTATCGATGTTTAAGGCATTAAATAACCCATGAAAGTCGATATGCCACTAAACAACGAATAAAACTGAATTCTTTTCTTGTGCGACCATCAATAAATCTATTTATGCATAATTCATTCGCTTACCTGCTTTTAGAGATGTAAGGCGCTAAGGTCAATATTCGATCTTTAGTTCTCGTGAACGAAATAATTACATACGGTTTCTAATGTAAAAGTTCTTCCCTAGGCCATCGTGTCATCTGATGACATTAAGCTGTTTATAATAGCATCACAATATGAACACCATATAACTATAAGAAATATCAGCACGTACTACACGCTCTGATTTTAAAACTATTTGTTGTGTTCAAAACTCTCCTGAGAAAACCAGCTTTCAATGTTGTATTCAGTATCTTATATATATATATATATATATATATATATATATATATATATATATAAAGAATCATATGGAAATCAGACCTGACCGATGAAATGAAACGCAGCGGTCGTATCGATACTGCTGTATGGATGCACTACTTGGACGCTAACTAAACGGCTGGAAAAGAAGCTAGACGGCAATTACAAAAGAATGCTGCGAGCAATATTGAACAGGTCCGGGCGGCAACACCCCACAAGACACCAACTATACGGCCACCTGCCTCCCATCACGAAAACTATCCATGTTAGACGAACCAGACATGATGGAGAAGCAGGGACGAGCTCATAAGTGATGTACTCCTATGGACCGCCACACATGGCCTAGCAAAAGCAAGACGACCAGCTCGAACATACATTCAGCAGCTATGTGAGGATACGGGATGTGGCCATGAAGACCTACCAAAGGCGATGAACGATAGGGAGAAGTGGCGAGAGAGGGTCAGGGATATTCGTGCCTGCGGCAAGACATGATGATAATGATGATTCATAAAGAAAAAAAAAGAAAAATCTTGTACATGCATCAGTTAGAAAAACCCTTGTATCTCTATGGAAAAACAATCTTTTGAAATATTTGATCAACGAATTCGTAGACTGATGTCTTATAATCATAATTTTTACATAAAATTTTCTCTGCAATTTTTGGTTATTCATTGAGAAATATTGGATCAAATGCATTAGCGAAGAAAGAGATTATGTCGAAAGATATTTCATGTACGACAAAAGTCTTAAATTCATTTCACATTTGCAGATCTTCGAATAGCGTAAAAGGTATGTGTGCTTCAGTAGTTCTCTCTTAAATTCCATTTCCTACCACGTGATCTATTAGCGCTAATGACTCATGTCGAGACATCCTGTTTATGTTCCAAAAGCTCAACAAGTATGACCTTTTTTACTCTCCATTTTTGGGACACCTGACTGTCCATATTCAGCAATCGAACACCGCTCCTACATCTTTGATAAAAATAGAATGATTTTGTAAAATATCTCTCAAAGAAAAGTGTCTTGATCTCCAGTAGTTATCTTTATCGTAGAAAATCTAATCTACGGGGTTGAGTTCAAATCCTTATACCATTAAAAAGACAGGAATCAATCTGTATTTTTGTTTATATTATTTTGTCTTAAGGGCATTACAACTCGTCTAGGGTTGTTTTCTGCTAAGAGATTGGGAATCATGTTCTTGGACATATTTTGTAAAGATGATCATAGAGTTTTCTCAGATTTTTATTGTCGTTTTTGGTTTGGTTTCTTTGTTTAATGCCCAGTCAAACTTTTGTGGGAGATCTAATGTGAAATCAATCTTCGTTAAAGAATAGTAATGGCACCTTTCAACTCATAGTTGGAGGAAGAAGGGGATTTTTTTACCACGGGTATTAATATTAAAGTGAACCAAATATCGCAACGGGAGTTTGTACTTGCTTACTACGATGTTGTAGAACAGCAGGTTAGTCAATACGCCAGATAAAGTATCCCCTGCTTTTTTCAATTGTTCCAATTTGATACGAATGTTTTTAAACAGATTTATTTGAATTAGAGATGAGACACGGACAGTTACTATTTCACCGATTCATAGTGGACCAGAGAGTAATGGCTTCAACGTCAAATGCAGTTTAGTGTCAGGGCATTTGTGGATAGGGGTCATACTTCTCTTGAGGGGGATGATCTCAGAATATTCTAAACCTCATCGACGAGGAACAAGAACATATTACTAGTGAACTGGGTCTTAAAATTAATAAGTTTCCAAGTAAAAAAAACAAAAAAAACTCTGAATACAAAACTGGAGACCGTGGGTTTTTGCATCTTCACCCTATAAACAACCCTACTTGTCACTGAAATCGCAGACAGGGTGTGGCTGCAGACCTATAGTTCTCAAAAAAATCTGCAGGATACAGTGCAGTGCACTTACATAACTAAATCCAATTACAGATGCAAATAGTTTAATTAAATTTCAATAATCAGCTGAATGTCTGTAGATTTTTTTAAATTCAGTTGTATCAGACGGTCAAATTGTATTTCTATTGATTTTTCCGTGTTTAAATCTCTTAGCTGAAAAAAGAACTTGAGACAGAAATATATTATCGTTCCAGCACATGGAAAATGTATGTCAAATTATTCTCCTATTGGTCTTTTTTTTCTTTATGGATTAGTTGGTTGTTTGGGTATTTTTTTTGTTGGTTTGTTGGTTGTTCCTTTCCGGCAAATCAACCCCTGTAGGTTAATTAATGCCAAATAATGTTTTTGTATATGTATTAAGTTTAGATTATTTGTAAAATAATTAGTTCGAGTAACGATTTTTATACGAACCAGAGATCATTTCTTTCCAAACAGTTAAATGGTTTCAAGTATTGTTATCTAACTCTAATAATTGTATTACACATTTTTATTTGTTTCCACACAATTAAACCGTTCCAAGTATTGCTATGTAATACAAACAATTCAAATTGAGACATTTGTTTAATTTAAAGGGTTTCCTTAAAATAAATGATTTTACAATCATATTTGAAACATAGATGTAAACCTAGCGTACTATAACATCAGATCACAGTGGACCTGGGAGCGATGGCAGTAAAAAAGTACTCCACATTCCCCAGATCTCAAGAACTAGAGCCTCGCTATCAGTGTCATATCCAGGACTCTCGCAGGAGGAATATAACGCCACTAGTAGGTGGCAGTTGGCGGATTCTACAGCTCTCGTCGACCGGGTTGATTTCTTTATGGAAGACAGTTTCTGACAAGTGTATTTATATTTTTACTGTGAGCTCCACAGTTTCAAAAACAACAAATGTTAATGATCAATATGGTAATTTTGAAGGATTATCTAATTTAAAGTAACGAGTTATGAGGAAAAGTTATGATTAAAACGTATCGGCACCGGATCCTTCACTTTTAAAAATTGCACAGTCGTCTGGGGTTGCAAAATACACTGACTGCATTTCTGCAGAGGAGTATGACTTTTCCAACGATTGTCCTGGATATGTCTCTAAAGAATCTGATGCTGAGTCTTCAGGGAGCTTGGAGCTTTGAGTAATGTAGAGTACCCCTCTATTGTCATCGCTCCCAGGTCCACTCTTGCCCGGAATAGTAGCATCTGAAAGGGTCCAATCTATGGATCGAATTGATCTAGACTGTGTGCTTGTGTTAAGCTGAATTGTTTGAAAAAGAACTGTTTTATACATTTAAGCTGAGTTCTTATGCCAAACTAAATTGTTTGAAATAGGTTGGTTTATATATGTAAAAATAGCTTTGCGTCAGACAACCTACTAATTTTGATATACCATTAAAAAAAGAAATGTCAACAACTGAATGATTATGATTTAGTGATTGATTTTAATGGCATATTAACCCATTTGGGGTTATTCTTTACTTTGAGGTTACGGAATTAGGTTCATTGCACGTTCATATTTACATTTTTGCATTGATTTTTGCACACGGTTTTATGAAATCATGTATTTTTCCAAATATGAACAATCTGAAGAGAGATCAGTTACACCTATAGATATCAGAGTTGACATGGGAGTAATGGCAATGAAGAAGTACTTCACAATAAAGAGGTACTCCAGAAGCCTTACCAGCGGATGCAGTTTAGTTTCTTAACCAGGATTGCCCTTTTTGGAAATACGATCAGCGAATTTCAAGCCCTAACAACTGGGGTTTATTTGTCTCTGTTTCCCAACAGACAGGACTTGACACAAGGTCAATGACCCGAAGGTCGATTATAGTGGGGATTAAGGGAAAGGAATATTGGCTCGAGCCCTGCTTGGCTATGTTAGTCATGGACCCATTTAGTGCAATGTGGGCCTGATGAGACTAGCTGGACATGAACCCAAATCTGGGCTCAGGCACGGATGCCTGATTATAGTTTAAACTGGAAAGCAAGGTTCGGTGCAATTCAAAGGTGTCAATGCTGCAGCTCACCCACCCAAAGGTGTCCTAGCTGAATCTGGGGCCTTTCGGTCTCAAATCTGCCTTAGTTGGACAATACCCGCTAGGGTCAAAGCCAGCAGCAAATTAATGCCGTCGGCTTCATCCCTGGGGCTTTATTAGTCTCTGCTTCCCACCAGACAGGATTTGACAAAAGGTCAATGACTAGGCGTGTGTACGCAGCTGATAATCTGATCTATTAAAGTGGAACCACTTAAAGAATCCTATGTTTTTTTTATCAAATAGCAATTATAGCCATATCTTATTGAATATGGCAGCAAGGAACGTCTTTTCAATTTTCCTTTCGTGGAACTTACTTAAAGATTAAGTGTTAGATCTTTCTATAATCATTTCCAATGGGTTCCAGAGTCATCGAATCATCTCTGGCCAATAGCAAGAACGAGAATGGCACCTCTGGTGGGTTAATGGTTAAGTAGCTTGTCTAGCAAACCTTCTCAAGTGAGTTAAAATCTCATTGGGTTCTCCATTTATTCGGCTTTGTCCTACATCAAAGCAAAAAGTTTCATAAATCTAAGGACACCTAGGGTGCTATAATGGTTAGCAAGCTATATTATCTTACCTTCACGAGTAAGTTTGAGTTTCATTGGGTGCACCATTAATATGGCTTCATGCCACATCTAATCAAAACGCTTTGTAAATTACCAACAAGTGCGTGAATATTCTTATCGACGCACAAAATGGTTTTGCCTAGTCGGCTAGGGCTGCAAAATATACTGATTGCATCTCTGCAGAGGAGTATGACTTTTCCACCCAGTGCCTAGGATATAACACAAAAGAATCTGATGCTGGGGCTTCAGGGATGCTGGAGATTCAGGGAATATGGGGTACCCCTTTATTGCTCTCGCTCCCTGGTTCACTCTTGCCCGGAATAGTAGCATCTGAAACGGTCTTATTTATGGGTCAAATCGAACTAGACTATGTGCCTGTGTTAAACTGAATTGTTTGAAATAGAACCGATCGTTTGTATGAACATGGATTTGGCGTTAAATAACCTACAAACGTTGATACGCCATAAAACCAAAAAAAGCAACCAACCAGCAAAATGTTTGTTCGAAGCCTGTCTTAAAAGCTCATATTCTAATTATTCTTTTTTAATCAAGAAATACATTGATTTAAAGTGTCCATGTCAAAGTTTCGATAATGAGGTATTTTTTTCTTTTTCTTTTTTTCATAATAAATTTGATTAGAAAGACAGCTGTGACGGTATATTTTCTTGAGTAATCAATATATGAGTTCTATTAGAACAAAGAGCCCTCGTACCAATCAAATCCTCGTTACAAATAATGGGTCGAGATAACTGATCCTTGGCAGCAAAAGAAAGTAAAGACAAACACACACACACACACATACACACACACACACACACACACACACACAAACACACACACAGACATACACACACACACACACACAAACACAAACACACACAAACACACACACACACAAACACACACACACACACACACACATACACACACACATCCACACACACACACACATACACACACAAACACACACACACACACATACACACACACATACACATACACACACACACAAACACAAACACATACACACACACACACATACACACACACACACACACAAACACACACACACACATACACACACACACACACACAAACACACACACACACACACACACACAATAAATAATATGCATTTTAGCTTGAGAAGAGATGCATTAAATTTTTCGAAATAATTACCAACAAGATTGCTACCCCCGCCACACACATTTATGAGATACGTTTAATTAATAATTGATAATTCCTTTGTAGAGCAACGCAAAAACTGATTTACCTGTAGCAGTGTTTCCGAAATACACACAAATAAATACATGCACACATACACATACACGTACATATAACCACATATATATTAATATTTACAGATATCTACACATACGCGCACACACCAGGAAATACACATAAAAAACATGTCTACTTTATAAATGTTAATTCATGTATAGATCACATTCAATAATTAGTTTTTCTAAACAGTCTTACCCAAATAAACCGACATAGATTTATGTACACACATACATACAAAAAGACAGATACAGGTGCAAACTAAGTAGAGCGTTCTAATTTACGACTTCTAATTCGTAAGTGCATCAAATTTAATGATTGGTTTACATGGAAAAAGAAACACACACACACACACACACATCCCCTAATCCGGAAGATCTAATCAATATTTGATCATAAATATATTGATCACATTCAGTAATTGATTTACCTGAAATATAGCTGCCTTAATTCAAAATACGCAAATACATGCACACATACACACACACAGAGAAATATACATAAAACAGGAAGGTTTACTTGATAAGTGATTAACACACACACACACACACACACACACACACACACACACACACACACACACACACACACGTCGGGTCGTGTAATTGTTTGTAAGCTTGACTAACTAACCTGCAGAAGTGAGTTCAAGTCTCATTGTATACCTAATATACATTCGGCCTTGTGCCACATCTTAGAAAAAAGCCTAGTAAATTGGGCCCCGCGGGTGATGTAATGGTTAGCAAGCTTGAGCAGCAAATCTTCACGAGTGAGTTCGAGTTTCATTGCGTGCCCTATTTAGTCGGCCTCGTGCCACATCATAGCAAAAAGCTTCGTAAATCACTATATATATATATATATATATATATATATATATATATATATATATATATATATATATATATATATATCGCATTCAGTAATTGGTTGACCTGAAAAATTGCAACCCTAATTCACAATACAAACACACACGATCTCTCTCTCTCTCTCTCTCTCTCTCTCTCCGAGAGAGACTAGTTTATTCTGAAATCAAATAAAACTGTGTCCCCTTCGCAGTGGCGCTTCCTAGTTTTGTTTGAATTGATATTCGGAAACGACACATGTTACCCACTGACGCTTCAGGCAAAGGGCAAATTCTGCAAAAAACTTATTATGTGAATTTCGTAGACCTCAGGGCATTTTTGAAAAGTTTTTGCGGGAGTTGAGACCAGAGCACAAACCAACCTTGGCCCCAAATTCACCTTGGACATTCTAGATAAGAACTGATGAACTCTCTGAAAGAACTGTGATTTTTTTTAATCTTTTGAAAATGAGACAGGATTTATTTTTATAGCGTGCAAATAGAATTATTTTATGTTTAACAAAGTAGTCTTATTTTTATTTCAATAAATGCCCGTTTATTCAAAATTGTCTATGCTCAGCTGAAAAGTTCATAGGCTTACCAAGATACTCTCATGGAATGTGACCAAACTAGATTCAGTTTTCAGCATAGTTCCCCTTGAGGTTCACACATTTCTTCCATCGTTGTTGCATTGCTTGTATCAGATTGACCTAAAGAGTAATGAACAGCGGACATAATGTCATTATATGAAATCTGCGGTCTATAAATTTTCAACCGAACCTTATATATATATATATATATAGAGAGAGAGAGAGACAGAGAGAGAGAGAGAGACAGAGACAGAGAGAGAGATGAAATTTAAGAATTTAATTCAATTACGGAAATACAATAATCCCCAATTGAGCATACACTAGCGATTGCTGAACATCAAGACCGAAACGTTGGACGGTGGCGAAATATTCAGCGATAAATAAATCCATCAACTGAATACATGTTTTTTTTTATATTTTTAAATTTACATAGGGGCATTATATGTCAGGCCATTAGCCTAATAAGCAGAGTATTCGCCAATGGTACGAGAGATCGGGGTTCAATCCTAGGTCGATTCATATCAAAGACACCAAAAAATGCTACTTAACGGCGCTTAATACTCAGCATCATAAGGTAAGGAGCAAGGGTAAAGTGGAGGAATCCAGGGAATGGAGTAGCGTCCTCCCCTACACATCGGTGTGGTAGCTATTGAAAAGGAAGATTTCGGGTAGACAACTTTACTTTACTTTTACATATTTATTCATTAAGAAGTGTGATATTTCGTTCACCTTTGATTCATCTCGAACTTACATAAACTGAAGAAGTTCAAGATGAAATAAAGCCGAACGAAATATCACACATCTAGATTTGACTAAAGAATTTGATTTATTCAACTTCACACACACACACACACACACACATATATATATCTTTAAATTTTAGTCACAATTACATATATATATATATATATATATATATATGTGTGTGTGTGTGTGTGTGTGTGTGTTTGTGTGTGTACTGAGTATAATTATGATTAGACTTTAACGCAATATTTGTTCGTTCTGTAAAAAAAACAACTTTACTGTGTTCTATACTCAGCAAACCTGAGTAAGAATTGAATATTTTCAACTATAAAAAAGAATATGAATAAAACCCGGTAAAAACCACGACTCCGTTTCGTCTTACCGATTCTCAGTTGAGTCATTATTAACACATCTGAAATTTGTTGAATTGAAATAAATAAATACCTGCTCACAGTGTAATCTTTGATTCACCCCACCAATTTGTGGTTATCCTACTAAGTCACGTGGCTCCCTCAGGTGCCAAATTACAAAGTAAATATTTACATTCATAGAGACATTTATCAACGAACTCCGATATTTTATTAAGGATATTATTAAAATCATGAAAACTCATATTTTTTTAAAATCCTTGTACTATTTACATTTTCTTCAACACTCATTACAAAATTCTGCTCATTTTTAATAGATCACTTACCGTCTCGTTCTCTCCAATGCTTTTCTTTACATGCCCTAATGTATGGGGTGTCTCAATATACATGGGACTCATATGACTGCTAAAAATTCTACTACTAATAATGTTGTGTCTTGTTTTTGTTTCATATATGTAAATAGTACACTATAACGACTATTAATCCTCGATCACAATATCTTGGACGATAGAGGAAAAAATTACGACATAACTTGTTTGGAAACAAAATCCTTCAAAACTGTTTCACAATAGATGCAACCTATTAAAATGATAACGATTTATTAGACAGACAAGAAATTCAAAAAAGATTGTATGTCCTGGAAGCTAATATAATAACTATTTTAGAAAAATCCTTGATTTGATATCCCTCACTCAAAGGTTGCGTTTTTTTTTACAGGGCGTGTTCCAAATGACCGCTATTGTGGTTGTCTCAGTTATAAATCAGTTTTATGTTATTTGCATAGAGTTTATTCCTGAGCGATTACTATATATTTTTTCAAGTCTCGTCGTCCTGTAGATACTAAATAGACAATCGTTTTGTTATTACCTCTTAATTGGGCTGGGTAAACTAGATTTTTAATTAAGTATTTCTTTCCAATCGGAACAGACTATTTCGATATTTACAATTACTTTTGCGCGAAATATTTTTCTCATTATTCAGATTTTGTTTTTGTATTATTATCTTGCTCAATATTTTTATTGAATATGTTCTGTAATATTGTTATATAACCGAAATGAATGAACGACAAAACTTGTTTATAAAAAAAAATATCATCATCATCATCATCATCACGTCACACCGACAGCGCTGATATCCCTGGCCCTCTCTTTTCACACTTCTTTATCTTTCATCGCTCGGGGGGGGGGGTTCACGGCTACATCCTGTATCGGCACAGAGCAGTTGTCTGTAGGTTCTAGCTGGTCGTCTTGCCTTTACTCGTCAATGGAAAGGGGTCCACAGGAGTATGTCACTTAATAGTTCGTCCCTACTTCCCCAACAGTGTCCTGCATGTCTGGTTCGTCTAACCTGGATGATGTTTGTGAGGCATGGTAAGTGGCCGTACAGCTGCTGCTTTGTAGGGTGCTGACTCCAGGACTTGTTTGATATTGCTCACAGTATTCTTGTGTAATTGCAGTCAAGCTTTTTCTCCATGCGTTTAGTTAGCATCTATGTAGTGCATCCATACAGCAGTATCGATTCAACCACTGCTTGGAAAAAAACTGCATGTCATTATATCGGACCGGTCTGACTTCCATAAGACCGATAGACTACCATTCGCTGTCCATGCCTTTGCAAGTCGCGTGTTTATATATGTCTTGGTTGATGAGACAAAGCTTTCTTGTAGGTGAACTTCAGAGAACTACCGTTTAGTGTGGTGATACCACCTCTTTGATTAAATTTATTCCGTCTTGTGTGCATTGACATGGAGGCATATGCTAGCATCTGCTTCTTCTAAACTATGCAGCTGGGTTTCGGATTGGGCAGGTGTATTTGCCAGAAGCGCTATGCCATCTGCGTAGTCCACATCCGTAATTGTATGCGCAGGGTATCTTCTGCTTTTTTCATTTGTCACCATGAAACTGCTGTCTTTCATTTTATCAATAGGCGTTCTAAGCACGTAGTCAAGATAGAATATAAACTGGTATGGGACTAATGTGTCTCCTCGCGGCACACCTGCTACAATGTCGAAGTAGTCTGTGTCTCGATCCGGGGAGCAAACTTTTACTTTCGTGTTTCTTTTCTAGCATTTTCTATGGCGGCGACGATTTCTTTGGGTAGACCGTAGGCGATTAGTATGTGCTTCATATTCCCTCTGTGTATTGAGTCAAAGGACTTGGCGAAGTCGACAAATAATATTATTGCCTCTTTTTTGCTCGTACACGTTCAAGAATTCGACGGAGAGCTAAAATTTGTGACGTCGTGGATCACTTTCTCCGAAAGCCATTTTAGTTTTTCCTATCTTCTCTATTTTGGGTTCTATGCAGTTGCGTAGTAGAGAATTGTATATCTTAGCCGCTATCAATATAAGGGTTATACAACGGTAGTTCTTGGCTTATCCGAGGTTGCCCTTCTTAGGGAAGGGGAGGATACATCCTTTTGTCCATCAGTCTATTGTGTTTTGATTATATACGGTATTACAGTGTCGGGGCAGTATGTCATCGAATTCCTTGGACTTCCATACTTCTGGGGATATTTCATCGAGCCCTGCTGCTCTTTTATTTTTAATTTTTCTTAGTACTGGGTCGAGTTCTTCTTGATTGATTCTTGTGTAACTTTTCAAGATTTCCGACTAGATTCTCGAAATATTGTTTCTATAGTTGTATTCCATCTTGTTGGCTAGTAGCTTTTAGTTTAGCTTTGGTAGTGCGCTTCCTTCTGCTCACTTCATTTACTATTAGCCATACTATACAAAATTGTCCATCTTCAACCGAGTCTCTAATCTTATTCATCTGATTTTGTATGTATTCCGTTTGTTTAGGTATATGTTAGCTAATTCCTTTTGTGTCTTCTTAAGTTTCAGGGTATTGATATTGTTTGGGTTCTTCTTATTGCATTTGGAAGCAGTTTTCACGTTTGCACGCTTTTTTTCTAACCGCTAATGTCACCCATAGGACTCTAGATTTAGCCCTTTGTTTAGTTGGTATCCATTCTGCTGCTGCTTTTAAGTCAACATTGACGAAGTTCTCTTATTCGTCATTCGGAGTACGTGTTTCTGTTTTCTCCTGTAGTTGACACAAAGACACAAATTCGATAGACCACAAGAGAAAACAAATATACTTCTTGTTTATTTACGAAAGGTTTGAGATTGGTTGTAAGTGTGAGAGAGAGCCCATGTGATGGATACAGAACTGTTATCATTTACAGCTTGTGAAGACATATTGAGGGCCTTATTTCTTCTGCTTCTCGGCCGGAGGAGCTTAGCTGCCCACTTCTCTAGCCACATAAATAGCCAAATATGACAACTTCTCCTTACTAAACGCGGATCCTGAATGAATGGAAACTGTGTGATTATGTAATATTCATTCCGCACACGCGTTCTTCTTTCGGTTCCTAATTCATGTTATTCGTTTTCGCTGTACCCTTGTTTACAAAAGTGAATCCAGCTTATGAAATATTTAACTGGCGGGTCTGTCAAAGGTCAACATAAAAAATCTGTATTTCGTGGCATAAAATGCTTCTCAATCGAATTTTTAAAAAAATTTTCTTCTTTTTGAGAACTTCGACAGGAATAACATAGCGGCCATAAAGAGACGTTTGACCTTCGTTGGGACCTCGCCGTGGTAACAAGTTGACAAAAGTGAAACTGGTAAAAATACAAGAAGGTTTATTAACTTCAATGCGTCTGCTTGACCTACTCTAATGAGAAAAAGCAGATACAGACTTGGAAATTTCTTATTTGTTCAAATATGCTTGTCTGCTGGGTCGTTTAGACTAAAGCTCCCTTTGGAAGCCCACGTCCCCACCAAAAAAAGAATAGGGCTCGTAAAATGTCATCCCTTACATCTTCGTGGCTAGTGTTTTACTGACGTCTTCACCTTCTCACGTCTTGCTGTCGAATCTTGAAAGTCATTGCCTCACTTCCACCAGTTGAGTCGGGAGCATAAGCATATCCGTTTCCGCTCGCACGTGCACATGAGATTTCGGACCTCAAGTTTTCCTTAATCATTTTAACTACAACAAGTGCTTCTGTTTTGTTATTCGGTTACTACAGTCTGCTTTATAAAATGATTTTTTTATTTATCTATTCATTTAGTCATTCAATTTTATACGGGCCGTTTAATTACGTAACCCCGGATGCTTAGGGTTTTTTCAGAAAAATTTTAAAAATCCAGGAAGTAGCACTCAACAGAGAAGCAGCTGTCCTGTCATTTAACTTCCTCAATCACAAACCATCCACAAAAGACGGTTGGTTGGTTTTATTTAATGACATATCAACCTGTATATGTTATTTAATGCCAGAGACTTTTTAAGCATATATTATATATATGTTTTGTCAACGCTTACTTTCAGGTTGGTGATGATTGGGTTTTATGGCAAACCAACCTCTTAAAAGTCATTGAGTGTCAAATTCCGATATATATATATATATATATATATATATATATATATATATATATATATATATATATATATATTAATTGTAAATGAATAGTCCCGAATTATTCAAAAGACGGATAAGACATGCTGGGCACAGGTGGTAAAGTAAGGATAAATCTATAAGAGGCATTGTCTTATTGACTCCTACACATAGACACCAGTGCTAGCCAACCAGCAGACTTGCATACATCATCTCTGTTTGGACACTGAACGCAGTCTAGATTACCTAATTGGTTTGAATGAACGATTGAGTGAGAGAGAATAAGAGAGAGAGAGAGATATAGAAAAAGAGAGAGAGAGAGTCTGGGGACACCTTATGTTTGATTATATATTCACAAACTGGATCCATGATTTATTTCATGCCTAACTGTTGGTGGGGATTAGATCATGCTATCTTTATCCCTGCTGAGGAGTAATAGTCCTACTCACCCCCAAAATAGAATAATAGTTCAACGCCCCCACCCCTAAAATGGAGTAATAATCCTACTCCTCTCAAAAATGGAGTAACTGTCCTACACCACCCCCTAGAGCAATACTCCTACCCCTCAAATGGAGTAATAGTCCGAAGCACACCTAAAATTGACTAACATTCCTAAGCCCACCTTAAATGAAGTAAAAAGCACCCCCAAAATGGAGAAATAATCATCTGCTCCCTCAAAATAGAGGAATAATCCAACGCACCCCAAAAAGGGAGTAATCGTCTTCTGTACCCGTAAAATAAAGTAATAGTCCTAACCACTCACCAAAAAAGGAGTAATTGTCCTAAGTCAAAAATTAAGAAATCGTCCTACGCACCCCAAAATGGAGTGTGGTGAGTGTGTTGACACTAAAACTTCATCTGATGGAAAGGCTCCAGGTCTGAAGATCTGAGTAGTATAGAACACTTTATTGATATTAGTATTAAGTCGGCTCTGAAATAGTGTCGTCGAACCTGTTACGGTCCAACCTATGGGTAAAAAAGTCTCTTAAGGAATTATATTTTTCAGCAAGGCCTTGTACCAAACAAAAAAAAAAAAATCTTAAGAAACAAGAGCTAAAAAATATAAATATGAATATGATTCCAGCTCTTCTATGCAGGAAAAAAACCTAGACGAGATGATATGCCGTTAAATTCAATCAATAAAATGCTGAAAATTGTGGCTACAGTTCTCTCTTCTTTTTAAATTATTTCTTTTCTTTGTACATATTTTCTTTTTGTTTATTTTGTTATTTTTATCATTCATTTTTTATTTTATTTCTTTCAATTTATATATTAATCTATCAATTTTATTTTATTTTATTTTATTTCTTTATTAATTCTTCCATTTTACTTATTTCATTTTATTATGTTTTTGTCAAGACGAGTGATCAGCCAAATAATTATGCAAATATCGAGTATTCATTATTCACAGACTTATGCCCATTGATCGATTTATAAAAAAAAAGGATTCATTGTCGGTAACTTTAATCAAAATTGTATTGATTAAAAATCTTGCCTAAATAAATATCATATATATATATATATATATATATATATATATATATATATATATATATATATATATATATATATATATATATATATCACTATGCTCAAGGATTCATTTCTGCCCTGTAAATAATCATTGTTATTCAAAATATATGTTTGCGTTGTTTGCGGGTGCCAACTTTGAATACTTACGCAGCCGTCGAACAGAGTGTAAAGACGACATGACGTCTGTTGTTTTTTTTAAAGACAATACTGAGGCGACTCGTTGCTACATAATCGCTAGTAACTTAGGCTTGTCAATTATTTTTACTGTAATAAACAAACCAACGCCTTCATGTACAAACACACACACACACACCCCCCCACACACACACACACACACACACACACACACATATATATATATATATATATATATATATATATATATATATATATATATATATATATATATATATATATACATTAGTTTTTTATACATATTGTTCATCTTTGACCATCGGTTTCATGCCGTCTTTTAATGACAATCACTGCATTTGTTCAACCACAGCCCGCGATGGTGAGAACTATACACTGTTGGTTGGTTGGTTGGTTGGTTGGATTTTATGGCATATCAACCTTCGTAGGTTATTTAACCCCAAATCCATTTTATGTAAATAATCTATTCTGTTTAAAACAATTCAGTTTAGCATAAGTACACAGTTTAATGATCAAAAACTTTTCTATTTCAAACTATTCAAGCAGTTATTTGTAACAATTCAGTTAAGTGTAAATACAGTTTTAATGTCGAAAAAGAGTTCTATTTCAAATAATTCAGTTAAGCATAAGCACGCAGTTTAAATGTAAGTACGGTTTAATTGTCAAAAACATTTCTATTTCAAACAATTCAGTTTAGCAATAGTATGCTGTTAGTTCTATTTAACCTATAGATAGGGCCCTATCAGGTGCTACCACTCCGGGCCAGAGTGGACCTGGGAGCAATGGCAATGAAGGGATACTCCGCATTCCCCAAAGCTCCAGCACTGCTGGAACCTCACCATCAGATTGTTTAGTGTCATATACAGGACACTCTTGGGGGGGGGTCTTACCTCTCTGCAGCGGTGCAGTCGGTGTATTCTACAGCCCCAGCCAACTGGGCAACTATACACTGTTATAATTTTATACACACACACACACACACACACACACACACACACACACACACACACACACATATATATATATATATATATATATATATATATATATATATATATATATATATATGTAAGAACTTGTGTAATTATTTTGAGGGGCAAGTAAATTCTCTTTAATTTTTAATCGTTCTTGACTCCTCACCGAAGTAAGGATATAACAATAAATAAAATGCAAGGATTCCTTGTATGATATTCTTCAACATTTCTAATACTAGGCTTATTTAGAGGAATATGAGGCTTTTATGTCTTATTCAATGCCGAAATATACTTTATTTATATAAGTTTCCTGATAATAAACCTATACTTATAACGTTTCATAGCGATTTTTCTTTAATCACACATTTTTTTGTCTATAATATCATCTAATTCTACAGTTATATGGTATCTTGGTAATTCACTAAGCTTTTTGCTTAGATGTGGCACAAGGCCATATGAAAGGGGCACCCAATGAGACTCGAACTAGTTATATGGTATCGTGTCTTCCTATCGAACTAAGTATACATAATTTTCTTGCTCAAAACAAGTTTTTTTTTTCTATTCAATAATGATCATTTATTTACGCATGTCTATATGCATGTAATTATTATCTAACTCCAATAATTCGCAAGTGTTGTATACAGACATCTCTTCTGATTTACTAATACTTTAAAACTAACTCGCCAGCAAAATGAACAAATAAAAACAAAATCTAATGAATACACCACGAGCGTACGTTTCAGTTGAAAAAAAGGTAAGATTAACCGGATGTTGTCTAAACAATAGCCGACACAAAAATCAATAAACACGACGCTGCGCAAATAATTTCTGCACATCGATCCGATTGAAATTTTTTTTAAAAATTACAATTAAAAATTTCATTCTGACAACCAATCATGAACCTCCCCCCTAAAAAAATTTTGTGGAGTTAATTCGTCTTCAAAAGTGGCCATAAAACGCTCAACAAAAGTTTTAAAAAGTCATTCGATTCCAGGGGACTTTGAGAGAGAGAGAGAGAGAGAGAGAGAGAGAGAGAGAGAGAGAGAAACGTCACGAATCGTATTTCGTTGAAGATTAAAGAACGCCGACTCTCTAGCAATCAAGCCTCGCATTTCCAACACTACACCAAGACCGTTTTCAACTTACCGTCTCACTGTCATACCACCGTGCCACAAAAAACATAGCAGCCACCTAAGAACACTCTATACCAATTTACCTCCTGACTCGTATCTGGTGGAAAAGGGGGCCTGTATCTATTCTCACACACCAATGTGTTTTTATTTTAAAGTAAGCAAAATTAAATTCATTCCTCTCGTCACTTGTCTCTATCAATCATACGCTTGTCTGTAACACATGCAATCAAATGGCTTTAACTCACAGAAATAATAATTTTTAGTAAGCGATTATACCGTCATGCAACACTTCAAAATAAAACTAATTTGCAGAGAGCTAGTTATAAGGTATCAAGTATTACTATCGAATGAAAATTATTTTCAAATAGTTTTATCTGACATATAGGTGGAACTCTAACAGGCACTATCAATTAGGATGAGAGTGGATCTGGGAGTAATGGCGATGAAGTTGTACTCATCAATCCTCAGAGTTGCAGAACATGAGCCTTGCTATCACATGAAGTTTAGCATCATACCCAGGATTAATTTTGTCTTGATCTTACTCCTCTGCAAAGGAAAAAGGTAGCGTATTCTACGCCCTTATTACAAGGCTTTAGATTTAGATATAGACATTCTAGAACAAGATGGATGTTCTCTTATGTTCGGATAAGACAGAAATATTTGTTTTATGCATTGGATTTTTTCTGCCGTATAAATTTGATTCATATAGTTAATACGAGGAAAATTAGTGGTTTCGGTTTGATTTGATTTGGGTTGGTTTTATGACACATCAATCATTGAAGGTTATTTAATGGAAAATCCATTTTTTATACATATAAAAAGTTCTGTTTCAAACAATTCAGTTTGGCATAAGTACAGAGTTTCAATGTCAAAAACAGTTCTATTTTTAACAACTCAGTTTAGCATAAGTATACCAGTTAAACGTAAAAACTATTTCTATTTCAAACAATACAGTTTAGCATAAGTATGCAGCTTAAATGTCAAAAACAGTTCTATTTTTAAAAATTCAGTTTATCATACGTAGTTTAGTTTTATTAGACACATAGAGAGGACCCTACCAGGTTCTACCACTCCGGGACTGAGTGGAACTGCGAGCAATGGTAATGAAAGGTTACTCCTTATTCCCCAAAACGTAGCACAACTGGAGTTTCACAATTAGATTGTTTAGAGTCAAATCCGAGACACTCAATAAGGAAGTCTTACTCTTCTGCAGAGAAGCAGTTGGTGTATTCTACAACCCCAGCCGACTGGACAAGTAAATTATTGGTTTGTTTAAATTATACTCTCTCTTATAAAAAGCGATGTAATTATTATCTCGTTTTAATGAAATCTGTAAAATCTGCGAGAGTGTAAACCTCTACCCTTTGCTTATGTTGAATGCTGTATTTAGGCATTCTATCTGGGTTTGAATAACCAAGTTAATTTTAGCAAGCTGTTCGACAAGCAAGACACATGCTTACCTCAAAGGGGATCGTTTATATCGTGGCAGGATTCGTCTGATAATTTGATGCATCTGTTTGCGTTAGCTTCACGGAAGCTATGAAAAGAGGAAAAAAGAAAGGTTATTCAGGTTCCTTAATAAAGGGTGTATCAACAATATGCTCACCCCATTTTAATTTTGTGAATATGATCCAAGGGCGTTGATAAAGGCCTATAATCGCGCTTACTTCAAATTTTGCTGAGGGCAGGTGAGTATTAATACATGGAACCATGACCGAATATTTTCTTTTACCAAAATATCTGCTACCCTCTAGCATGTCGCTTACCGTATGAAGATTAAAATACTTATCATGCTTCAGGATACTGCATTTTATTTTTCACATGCATCTTTATATATATATATATATATATATATATATATATATATATATATATATATAAAGCTTATTTGTTCTGTATATATATATGCAATCGACCAAATAAAGTTATGAATATATATATATATATATAATCTTTATTTGGTCGATGGTATATATATATATATATATATATCATCGATTAAATAACCCAAAAGAAATTATAGAAAGTAACAATGTGCTAAATGATAAAGTAATCCATAAGAAGCCAACAATAACATCTTCTAGATTTTACCAATGATAAAGGACAACATTCGCAGCAAACACCTAAAGTCAAAAAACTTACTCACTACCCTCATAGGGAAAAACATCAAAAATGCATCCTCAATCCGATAGCCAAAGTAAAATAACTTCTAATTTCAACAAACTAAAACTCCTGTAAAACCACTAAAACATTCACGATTTTAATAGATACGCAAATTTCAACGTCATAGAATAAACAAACATTCCTGAATCAAATAATGCCAAAGTCATCCTTTTTGAGGAACGACGTGATTATATTTACCAACCCCTCCGCTCGGGCAGGATATGGCACGAGGTCAATTTTTAAGCGGAGTTTAACAGGTTTGAATTCAGAGTTGTCCTTCTCCTAGATTAGTTGCCTCACCAAGGCTGAAGAACCTAGTCTGTCCTACTATTTACCCATAGCTGGAGGGAGAATAATTGGATTCATACCTTTCCCAAGGGTATTAGTGCTATGTGAAATGCAATCTGTTTCGTCCAGGATTTGAACTCGTATCGTCGTGTCCAACTCCTATGACGATAACCATTACACCACGGGCACCTCCAAGGAACGGCGTGATAGATAGGTAACACCAAGACAGAAGTGATAAGAGCACCTCTGGTGGTGTAAAAGTTAGCAAGCTAGACTAGCGAACCTACACGAGTGAGTTCGAGTCTCATTGGGTGACCCATTCATTCGGCCTTGTGCCACATTGAAGCAAAGAGCTTTGTAAATTACCCTAGAGAGAAGTGATAAACAGTTTCATAACTCTTGCCATGGTATTAATTCGAACGTAAACCAAAAATGTGACGTGTTTGATCTCGCTAACTACGAAGTCTCAGTTCAACACTTTGCCCGTAGTATCCCTCTTGGGATAATGAAAAAAAAAGATAAAGAAATGCTGGAATTTTTTTTGTTGATAAGTTCTCCCTATCTCTTAAGAAGCTTCAATACAAACACAGGAGGTTTCGACTCTCGGGAGAGTGATATATATGTACCTGTATGGTTTATTTAGGTTTTGTTTTATGGTACATCCACCATTGTAGGTTAAGAATATCAAATCTATTTTCCAACTTATGAAGAGTTCTTTATGTATCATAAACAATTCAATTAAACATCTGTCATTTATTTATACACAGTTAATGTCAAAACAGTTATATTTCAAACAATTTAGCATGAGTAAACAGTTTAGTTCTATTTGACGCATAGATTCGACCCTGTCAGGTTTTATGAGTCCGGACCAGAGTAGACTTGAGAACGATAGCAATTAAGAAGTACTTTACCTTCCCCATGACCAGACCATTGGCCTAATAAGTAGCGTGTCCGCCTGGGAGACCGAGGTTCATCCCAGGTTGAGTTATACTAAAGACTCAAAAATGTCACTTGATGCCGCCTTGCTTAACACTCAGCATTATAAGGTAAGTATCAAGGGTAAAGTGGAGCAATCCATGGAGTTGAGTAGCGCCCTCTCCTACGCCTTGACGTGATAGCTATTGAAAAATGAGCCTTCGGGTCACCCTCGACTAAAGGTTGACTTACTTTTACTTTCTTATCTTCGCCATAGTTCTAGCTTTAATGGAACCTCACCATCTGGTTGTTTAATTTCATATCCAGAATAGTCCTTGGGAGTGTCTTACCCCTCTACAGAGAAGGAGTTGGTGTATTCTACAGCAACAGCCCACTGGGCAAAAACGTACCCATAAAATTGAGACTGATTGTATGATTGCAAAAAGTATATTATATCATAGGCATACCAAACAGCAACATCAACTCGAGGAATCGAAGGTTATTGCATATTATGAAATAATAAAACATAGCTAGAATTTTGGATATAACTCTTTTTTAGCAAAATAACTTGTAAAACAGTTGTGTTGGTTATTTGGTTGGTTGTTTGGGTTTTACAGCATATCAACCTTTGTAGGTTATTTAATGCCAAATCGATTCTTTTATAGAATTAATCAGTTCCCGTGCAAACAATTTAGTTTAGGATGAGAACACAATTTAATTATCAATAACATTTCTATTTCAAGCAGTTCAGTTTAGTCTAATAGTTCTAATTCAAACATTTCATTTCAGTATAAATATAGTTTTTGTCTGCACACAGAACAGTTATATTCCAAGCAGATATATTTCAAGTAGTTCAGTTTAGCATAGGTACGCAGTTTAAATTCCAAAACAGTTCTATTTCAAATAACTTAGTTTAGCATAAGAACGCAGTTTAGTTTTATTTGACCTATAGATATGACCCTATCAGGTGCTATCAGGAGCGATGCATTCCCCAAAGATCCAGCATTGCTAGAACCTCACCATCAAATTGTTTAGTGCCATATCCTGGTCACTCGTTGATGGGGGATCTCTCCCTTCTACAGAGGAGCAGTCTGTGTATTCTACAGCCCCAGTCGACTGGGCAAAAACATTTGCATTATTTGAAGTGGTTACATGCAAATCGTATTGAAGGGAATCGAATAGATCCATAGTAATGCTACAAAGAAAAAAGAGAGGATTCCTTCTTGGCATATTAGCTGACGTGTGGGACTACGATGTTGTAGTAAACGATTTGGAAGTCCAGTCGCCCTACTACATTAACCGTTGGACTTACACATAAGAAAAAGTTATAAACCCGCTTATCACTTCCAGATAAGGGTTACCTTGCCCTTCTACTATTTTTTCAAGGATGCCTTTCGTGTCAAATAATCTACGATCGTTGGTATACCATTAAGGAAACCAAACCACACAAAGACAAAGGAATGATATTTGCAAAAAAGAGGATACGGACGGCTTGCATAGTTTAATGGGAAGCAAAATGGATTAGAAAGCCATTACTAGTAAGTTGGATTATCATTGAGTACCTCATAGATCTTTCATTGCATCACAAATAAGCAAAGTTTAGTAAATAACTATACAAAATGATTGGTCAACCCATCTAAGTATTCTGAGAACAGTCTGTTCATTGTGACATTTTTGGGAAGATGTTTCTGATGAAATTTTCATCTTATCTATTTTTTTAAAATTGTGTACTTAGTCCAAATAATTTCAAACAGATTTACTTGACCCATTGATGTGTGCCATACCAGTTACTGTTACTGCAGGTCAGATTAGAACTGGGAGTTACAGTTATGAAGTGGCACTCTACTCTCCCCAGTTTGCTATCAGGCAAAATTTAGTGTCGTAGCATGGATTCAGATATTTACGTTGCGGTTGTCCTTCTGTGTGTGTGTGTGTGTTTAGGTTGCATTTTTTTCTGTTTTAATCAGAAGTATAACAAATTACGCATTACACAAAACCCTATAAATGTAGCCGAAAAGACCATCAAGCAAGACTCATAAATATCAAATATTACTTAAAATTTGTTACCATTTCTACTATTTCTGCAAGTTGATAATAAATCTGAAAAACTGTATAAAAAAAAGAACAAAAAGCAGAAGCCAAAGAAATTACTATTCCCTTGGACTTTGTAATCAAAACTGACAGAAAAATATCAAGTAGTAGACGTGGTTAAGGACAATACAAGTATTAAGTTATATCGTGGTTAAGGACAATAAAAGAAAAACATGGCTTCTTTTTGATATGTCAGTGTCAACAGATAATAATATATCCAAGACCTGGAAATGGAAATTTTAAAAAAATAGTACCTTAAATCTATTACTATACCAGCAGTAGTGGAAACCCAGGAAATAATCAAGAAAGGGACGGATAAACACATCAAAATACCTGACGGTCCCATGCTACATGAAATACAAAAAATGCACATTGCGGAAATGCTTATCTCCTGTGTTGAGCATTATCAATGTGAGTAGGAAATTACACTACAAAAAAGCAGCAACAGATAAATAAATAAATAAATATAACCATTGTTGTATAGCAGAGAAAACCACAACGCTGATGAATAAAAATATAATCTGCTTCTTTTCTTTATCTTTTATAACCAATATTTTACGGACGGGTAAGAGCGGGATAGAATCGAAGATCGTTCTGCTTGCACGCATTGAGGGGGTGGGGACAGTACGGATCTTCTGTGAAAGCTGTTATCCTATTTCTGCTCTTCAGATCGAAACCCCCGCGGTTATATAATTTTCCGGGTGCCTTAGCAACTTCTCGTAGTCACATCTCCTCCTCTCACACATTGCATGTGGAAGTATCTCCTTCTAGTTTGTCACCTATGCAATTTACGCGGCATTTCTGCCGGGAGAACACCTTTGTCTTATTTACTTCACATAATAGGTGCATTTCTTGTTAGTTTTTGCTACCAGTGTCTGCCTTCGCAATTTAAGCAGCATATCAAAGAGATTCTTCAAGTCAGTATCCAACAACGTTAACTTTTTTTATCGTTAAGGGTTTTCGGACTATTATGTTCATCTTTATTGTTATTTCCACAACGTTTCGGCCGATATGTCTTCCGGCCTTCTTCAGGTGTTTGTGGAACTCGGGAACCTTCACGGAACTTCGAACTCTGTCCTTTATTGAAACCACGAGGGTCACCTGTTCTGATTCCGTTAGCCATAACCGTGTTATGTATTAAGTGTTAAGTATTCCTGTTATGTATTAAGTGTTAAGTATTCCTGTATTGTTACTCGCCTGTAGTGACGATTGAACCTGCAACCTCCAGACGATTGTCTCCTTAGAAGCTTAAGGAACCAACGCCTATAACCGTTACGCCATGTGTCCTGCTTGGATGAAGACAATAGTCCGAAAACCCTTAATGATAAAAATCAACAAACTTGGTCTCAGAAATTTAGACAACTAACGTTAACTTTTCTAATCATAGGTCTTAGGTAAACACCCAGGATTGAAAAAACTGAATGTATAGTTGAAAATTGGATGATGATTAGTTGTACAAGAATATCACATTTGTCTATACAACTAAAAGGTAAATGTACAAACCAGAAATCGTCCGAGTGGGACGTATATAATTATCTGGGATTTTGAGATACAAGAGAATCACCTAATCTAAGCCAGAAGATTATACTTAGTGGTACTTAAAAAGATTAAAATAACTTGCCATCTAATGGATTTTGCCGTTCCCGAGGACCACCGAATAAAATTGAAAGAAAGTGAAAAGATAGAAAAAACTTGGTCCTTGCCAGAGAACTAGAGAGAAAAAAAACTGTTGAACTTGAAGTTAACAGTGATGCCAACTTTAGTAGATGGCCATGACACGCTCCCTTAAATATTGGAAAAAAGAATGGATGACTGAAAAATCAAAGGAAGAATCGAGATCCTCCTAATCACTGGATTTTTAAGATTGGCTTGAATACTCGGAAGAGTCGCGAAGACCTGATGAGACTTGCGTTTACATAGACTCCTGAGAAAAACAAATGATGTTTAATTACACTGATGTGAAAAACTCTAATAAGTTATAATAATAATAAGAAGAATGATAATAATAATAATAAGAAGAAGAAGAACAACAACCACAGCAACAAAAACAACAAAATTAACAACAACAATTAAAACAACAACTACAAAATCAACAACAAAAGCAAGAACTATGAGGAGGAGCAAAATATTATATTAGATAACAAAATATTCCACTAAAGCTTATTTTCCACCGATATTTCTTCCATTTATAAGAGTATAAAATGATTTGATTCAATACTTTAAGTAATTAAAAATTGATAATAAAATCTGCTAATCGTAAGATAGAAAGAAATAAAACAATATAACTGATGGTAACTAAACTTTTAAATTACGATTTCTACTGACTAAATAGGCCGAAAAGGATTCTGTTTTTTTAAGAGGTTTTCGAAAATTTTGAAGACTTCATAAATTCAACGACATGTCCAGTCTCACCTCATAAATAAACTCCCTATGTGACTGGCCATTAATGACTGAAGACGAGGCTTAAGCTGGACAACATATTTCAAATATATATATATATATATATATATATATATATATAAAATATATGGATTGTAAATTCTTTTTTTCCTATCTCAAAGTGATTCTTTTTAATCATATAGAAATATTCTATTTCCTCTGTTCGATCTTTTATCTTTCAGGATGAAAAGCAAATCAGCTTTTGATGAAATCAATCAGAAATTATATCGAGCACGAATACGTGTTTAGTAGATGTTTTTATGACTCGATCTATACTTCCTCGTGAGATTACAGGAAACCCACCGAATCTAATTTAATAAGTGAAACGTTACTCTGTTTTAATTCCAAGTTGCATCAATTAATTGCGAATGATTAAACCAAAATAACGCACAAATAATAACAGAAAAAGTGTAGTTATATATGTTATCAATCCATAACAGGTTCTTTTATTTATGTTTTGTTTGTTTGTTTGTCCTCTACAGACGCCAAAACGGTTTGATATAGAATTTGGTGTAGAGAACCATGACATGAAAAATGGTTTCGATCAGCCAGAGAATCATATTGAGAGGATACTACTACTACTACTACTACTACTACTACTACAAAAACAAATAATAATAATAATAATAATAATAATAATAATAAACTGTGGAACATGAAAAGGACGAGTATGCCAATTGTAATCGGTCTTCTTGCTACAGTCACCAAAGGAGTGATACAAGCACTGGAGGACCTGGAAATAAGAAGACGAGAGAGCAGAGATGAACTTAGACAAATGGACCAAAGAACTAGAATACTTATGACCATGCACAAGGCATTACATCACAGAGACGACGTGGACAGACTATATGTACCAAGAAAAGAGGGAGGAAGAGGACTTTCCAGCATCGAAGACAGCGTTGACACATCCATACAACGACTCGAAGACTACATAGAAAAACACGAAAGAGGACTGATTACGGCCATCAGAAACAATATTGATAACACAATAGATAACAGAATGACAAAAAACTAGGAAACAAAAATGACAAGGAAAACAACTCCATGGGCATTTTAAACGACTAATAAATAACATCTCACACGACAAAACCTGGACATGGCTAAGAAAAGGGAATTTTATGAGAGAAACAGAATCTCTCCGAATGAGAGCACAAAACAACGCCATAAGAACTAATCAGATCAAAGTGAGGATAGATAAGACGCAAAAAATAGCAAATGTGGACTATGAGGTGACAGAGATGAAACCCTCAATCACATAATAAGCGAATGCAGCAAATTGGCACAGAAGGAGTACAAGGCTAGACAAGACTGTGTGGGCAAGGTGATCCACTGGGATATGTGCAAGAAATTGAAATTTGACCATGCCAACAAATGGTATGTGCACAACCCAGCACCTGTTCTAGAAAATGACACGCATAAACTCCTATGGGACTTTGATATACAAACGAATCACCTAATCTCGGCCAGAAGACCAGACCTTATAATAAGCAACAAAAAGAAAAAAAATAGAATCAGCAAAATTGTCGACTTTGCTGTCCCGGAAGACCACAGAATAAAACTGAAAGAATGTGAAAAGAGAGATAAGTACCTCGACCTTGTTAGAGAATCGAAAAAACTATGGAACATGAAGGTGGCAATTATACCAATTGTGATTGATTCTTTTAGCACGGTAACTAAATGATTATTAAAGGGCCTGGAAGATTTGGAAGTTGGCGGCCGAGTGGAGACCATCCAAACAACAGCATTATTGAACACGGCCAGAATACTGAGAAGAGTCCTGGAGACTTGAGGAGACTTGCTGTCCCTCAATCTCCAGGGAACGACCATCAGATTACGCTTATGTGAAAAACTCTAATGACTGATAATAATAATAATAATAATAATAACAACAACAACAACAAGACTTGTTGCTGACGAAGCTACCTACATTTAGATTGATTTACGTCATTCTGGCCTCACTTTGCCTCACATTTTCTAGACTAAATTGCCATTTAAAACGACGTGGAATAAATATATTTTTTCCTTGAAATGTTTTAGAAATGAATCAAATTCGTTAAACAAGATAAAAAGCAAAAATCTAGAAAGAATTCAGAATGAAATAAAAAAAAGGAAAAAAATATTTATACTTTAAAATAAAATATTTAGACATTTACATAAAAAAAAACTTGTAAAAATATATACTCCATTACATAGTTCTGTTATCTTTTCATTTATTATTCAGGTAAAGAGAGTTTGAATTGGGAAGATGTCACGTACATTAAAATAAATGAATAAATGAATAAAATGAAATCAGCAGACGACATTTGGCTTTAAAAAGTGAAGAGAGTAATACCTCGTTTTACGTAATTTGCGTTATATCACTCAGCAACATCAACTACGTCACAATAAAAAGCGCAGTCCATTCGGCTGTAGAATACACCGACTGCATCTCTCCAGAAGGTAAAATCCCCCCTTCGATTGTCTTGTATATGACACGAAAACATCACGTTGTGAGGCTCCAGTACCCATTTATTTCCATGGCTCCCATTACTACTCTGTCCCGGAGTGGTAGCACTTGATAGGGTCCAATATACATGGGTCAAATAAAACTGTTTGACATTTAAACCGTGTGCAAATAAATGACTTATGTTAAATTGTATTTTTAGATATAAAACTGTTTTGACCATTCATCTGTGTCTCCACAAATAACTTATGCTTAATTGAATTGTTAGAGATACATAGCAATACTTGGAAGCTTTTAACTGTGCAAACGAATGAGAAATATTAAATTAAAAAAATTGTCTTAAATAGCAATGACTGAATCTCTTCAGTTGTTTGCCTAAATTAAAATATTGATATTACATAAGAACACTTGGAATTATTTGTGTGCAAAAGGATGAAAAGGGTTCAATAAAATAATTAATGTTTAATAGCAATATTAGTAACTACTTCACTGTCTGCAAACAAATGATTAATATTGAATAGAATTATAAGTGTTAGATACCAATAATTAAAACCATTAAACTGTGTAGAAGCAATAGCGATTCTAGTAGGCAAACAAATTAGTTCTAACTCATTTAAAAATGAAATTACCTACAGACTATATGTACCAACAAATGAATGAAATTAAATTATGATTGTTATATAGAAATACTTGAAACTATTTAACTGCGAACAAAAAATTGAGTTCAGACTTGTTTAATAATGTTATCTATTAAGTGTGTTTTAAAAATCATATATATTTAATATATAAGTATAAACATGATTTGGCGTTAAATAATCTACAAGGTTTGATATGCCATAAAACCTAAGCAATCCAAATCATATACATTTAATATATGTTTAAACTGGATCTGGCATTATATAATCTACAAGGATTGATATACCATAAAACGCTAACAAACCAAATCATATATATTTAATACACCAGTATAAACTGTATTAGGTATTATATTACCCACAAAAATTGATATAACATAAAGCCCGACCAAACAAAACACCCCAAAAAAGAGGTGAATTAAGTTTTCTTTAAAATATATTTGAAATAAATAAAATGCATGAAAACAACCATAAATGATAAACTTGCTTAGAAAAACAGTTTAAAATACAATAAAAACATTTAAAATGTATAATCTCGCTGAAGAAAATATTTACATCGAAATATTGTAAACAAATGTACTCCATTATATAGTTCTACCATCTATATTAATTCTATTTATTATTCCTTACAAATAAGGACTAAAATAGACGAAAATTATATTCTTCTGCATTCTGTTTACAGGATTTTTGATGTGTCTCTCATTTCAAGGTCAAATAAAATAAAAATAATTTTATCGTGTTTATTCATCATCATCAACAAATCAAAGTCTCTCTCTCTCTCTCTCTTTCTCTCTCTCTTTCTCTCTCTCTCTCTCTGGCCATTCATCTATAACAACCAGTCCCTCCAATGGTGTTTCTAGGCGGCATCCAGTGTCAGCGCAGAGTCGATACGAGGATCATTAAATAAGTTTCCAGACTTTTTTCCTATGGTCACTTTTATTGATATTACATACATGAAACTCTAGTCCCCTTCGAAGTAATCTTTTCCGGCTGCAATACACTAGTTGTACCGTTCCAACAAATTCTCGAAGGCCCCATCGAAGTCCTCTTGTGTGAGCGTGTCAATGACGTTCGTCACTGCCTCTTTCATCTCATCAATTGTCTCATATCGACAGCCTGTGAGCTTAGGGAATAACCAAAAGTCACAGGGAGCAAGGTCTGGACTATAGTGTGGGTGAGGAACTGTCTTGATTCCCATCATAGCCAAATAGTCAGTGACAAGGATGGAGTTGGGACTGGTGCATTGTCCGGGTAGAAATGCCACAGAACTGATTTGAAGAGTTCTGGCCTCTTCCGACGGAATCTCTTCCTGAACTCCCTTAAAACCGCAACGTAGTAACCCTAACCCAAACCCTTTGGCCGAACAACTCTGGTGTATTGACTTCTTTACTCCTCCAACACCTCTCATCATCCCTCACAGACTCCCTGCCTTCCTTGAATCTCTGATGCCACTCAAAAACTGATGCTCGATTCATGCAAGATGGTCGAAAAGCAGTTTGAAGCATTCCATTCGTTTCTGTGGCATTTTTTCCAAGTTTAAAAGATAATTTTATTGCATATCGTTCTTCTAAAGTGTCAGATTGAATTCTTGAAATTCACCAGCTGTGACAATCAGGCTTTACTAGGGCGTATTCCAATTGCTGCTGTAGATGTTCCTTTGAACCTGAATTCATAAAAGTTGGTCAGTCATCTCATAACATATATAGTAATAACATACTGAATTTTCAAGAGCCTACGACAATTTTAAATGCCTGTCCAAAAAACGTCTGGAAAACTATTGAATGCACCACGTAAGTGTCTATGCTAGATGGCCAAGACTACCACGATAGTGTGTAGAAGAACATTGTTTATAAGTTCCTTCTTACATCTCCAGTTTTGGCCTGCATTTCTTGTTCGTCTTCCTTGAATGGTTTGTCAGGTGGGAGATAGGTGAGTGTAAAATTTCGGATTTTGTGGGGTGTTGCTTCTTGGATTTCTTCAAACAGTTCGTAGCAGACACGTGTAAGCCCATCTAGTTTTTTTCTTTTAACTTTTCGTTTGCTTACAAATGATATATCTACACAGTTGTAAATTCTGTTTATTTTTCGAATGTTTAGCTTTTAGTATTTACATTCGCATGTTGTTTTTGCTAGTTTTACGCTCTTTGTTTTCGTTTTGATAATCTACATCAAGTTTATGCCAAAACTAGGTTACGTCCTGGCTTTTGGAAACAATGACGTTGGACCGATTACGATCAAATCAAGTATAACTTCAATTTCCAAATCTTAAAACAAGAGAAAATGTTTGAATAATTTGCCAAAATAATATAATCTAGAAATTAATGTGATTGTAAGTATTTCGACCTTATGATTTTGGATTCGCCACGTTCAGGGAACACAGATAGATAGATAGATAGATAGATAGATAGATAGATAGATAGATAGATAGGTTTAATCTATCTATCTATCTCTGATGCTCATCCACGCTTGATTTAACTACATGGATGAACAAGTCACGAAATTATTCTTAGAACGCAAGCTTACCCAATTCGTACATCGCCATTGCAACTGTGTGTGTGTGTGTGTGTGTGTATGTGTGTGTGTGTGTGTGTGTGTGTGTGTGTGTGTGTTCAGGAACGTACGAAAACATTCACACAACAATATTTTCTTTATAAGATAATAAAGAAAATAACGGATGAAGCTATTCTCTATTCTGGGGATTTTCGCTTCATCATTTGTAGCAATTCGATGTAAGTTATAATGGACAGTTAAACAGCTGCCGCCCTTTTTTTGATCCCTCTCACTAAAGTTTTTTTTTTCTATTTTATAGTCATTTATATTAACATAGTGTTTTGTTGAGTCAGCGATTGTCAAAATGAATGTGGTTTCTTCTCTAATGCGTGTCTGACATCTTTGACAGCTGTGTAAAGTGAGTGTCAATTATGTATGTTGAAGCTCAATGTTATCAACAAAAGCGTACCTGATCTTCTGAAATTTCTCTGACCTTTTCAAAGAAAGTAGTTTGCATCACGAGGATTCTTCGTAGGTGGAGATATCTTGTGTAACCCTTCGCGAAGAAAAGATTTCCGCATATGCCACGTTTCAAAGTCACGTAAAATTAAAAAAAAAATGTCTATTTTTATTTTCTTTTCTTTTTTGTTTAATCCTAAAGTGCAGGTTTAAGCATGTCAATAGATAATCAACTTGACACCAAATAGTTTGTCACTTTCACGATGAAATCTCTTAAAATGTCCTTTTAAAACTCTCCAATGAACTGGAGCATTCTTCTCGGCGGCGCTGGATGCATGTGATTGTGGAATATTTAAAGAAATAAAAGACATTTTAGGTCGTTTAATTTCGTTTGGATTTCGTGACGGATTCTAAAGGGAAAATATATTTATAGTACATTGAACTAATAAGGTTTCCTCTATATTTACATATATAGAAAGCTAGATGTCTATATGGGTGTTTGTGTGTATTTACCAAACACCTCCACCTCGAGCAAGATGCGAAAAAAAATGAGTTTTTGCAAAGTACAGCTTTTTAGAATTCAAAGTTTTCTTTCTCATAGACCTGTTGCCTTACCAAGGTTGAAAAGCTGAGTCTGCCCTATTATTTACTCATAGAGAGAGAATAGTTGGATGCATTTTTCCCGAAAATATTAGCGCTTTGTGAAAAAGAGAACGGCCTCTTATTGGATTTGAACAGGGGTCACCATTTTAATTTAATACACACACACACACACACACACACACACACACACAACACACATACACACACACAATATATATATATATATATATACTATTTACCAACCCCTCCGCTCGGGCAGAATATGACACATGGTCAATTTTTAAGCGGAGTTTAACAGGTTTCAATTCAGAGTTTTCCTTCTCCTAGACTAGTAGCCTAACCAAGGCTGAAGAACCTAGTCTGTCCTACTATTTACCCATAGCTGGAGGGAGAATAATTGGATTCATACCTTCCCCAAGGGTATTAGTGCTATGTGAAATGCAATCAGTCTCGTCCAGAATTCGAAACACTACAAGAAAAGACGGAAAAAAGTACACCCAACGACGAATACGAAAATTTCGTCAATGCACACCTCGAGGCAGCAGCAAAATACATTCCAACAAAAATTAAAACTAAATATAGAGTCCCATGGGAAACTTTAGCGGTGAGAGAAAAACGTGCACTAGTGAAAACAGCCTCCAAAAACTATCGAAAAAACCCAACAAACACAAATGCCTTAAAACTAAAAACGGCACAATATCAATTAGCAGGCATATATATAAAGGAACAGACAGAATACATTCAAAATCAGATAGATAAGATTAGAGACTCGGTGGAAGATAGACAATCTAGAATTGCCTGGCAAACAATAAACGAAGTGAGCAGAAGAAAGAACACAGCCAAAGCAAAACTTAAAGCAGCAAACCAACAAGAAAGAATAAAACTGTGGAAACAGCACTTCGAAAACTTACTTGGAAACCCACCAAAAATAACGCATGAACCAATCACCAGAATAGTTAGCAAACAATTAGACATTAAACTTGGACTGTTCACACAAGAAGAACTCGACTCGGTTCTCAGAAAAATTAAAAATAGGAAAGCTGCAGGGCTGGACGAAATTCCCCCGGAAGTATGGAAGACCAGACAATTCGACGACATACTGCTCCGACACTGCAACGCAGTATACAATCAAAATCCGATAGATAGATGGATGAAGGGATGCATACTCCCCTTCCCTAAAAAGGGGGACCTCGGATTAGCCAAAAACTACCGAGGCATAACACTTACATCCATAGCTGCCAAAATCTACAATGCCCTACTACGAAACCGAATAGAACCCAAAATCGACAACATACTTAGAAAAAACCAAAATGGCTTCCGAAGAAATAGATCCGCGACCTCACAAATATTAACCATCCGCAGAATCCTTGAAGGTGTACGGGCAAAGAACCTACAAGCGACATTAATATTTGTCGACTTTACCAAGGCTTTCGACTCCATTCACAGAGGAAAGATGGAACAAATCCTACTAGCGTACGGCATACCTAAAGAAACCGTAGCGGCAATAACGATTCTCTATAGAAACACTAAAGTAAAAGTACGATCACCGGATGGAGACACAGAATACTTTGACATTGTAGCAGGAGTACTACAAGGGGACACGCTGGCCCCGTACCTCTTTATCGTTTGTCTAGACTACGTACTTAGAACATCGATTGACAAAATCAAAGAGAATGGCTTCGAACTGACGAAGAGAAGAAGCAGAAGATACCCCGCAACAACAATTACCGACGCCGACTACGCCGATGACATAGCGATACTGGCAAATACACCTCACCAAGCCGAAACACTTCTGCATAGTTTGGAACGAGCAGCAGCAAGCATAGGCCTCCATGTTAATGCACACAAAACGGAATATATGTGCTATAACCAAACGGGGGACAACTCTAAAAGGAACCCCTCTTAAACTAGTAGACAAATTCACGTACCTAGGAAGCAGCGTCGAATCAACTGAAAAGGACATCGAAACGAGGTTAACGAAAGCATGGACAGCTATCAATAGGCTATCGACTATATGGAAACCAGACCTAACCGATAAAATGAAACGCAGTTTCTTCCAGGCAGCGGTCACATCGATACTGCTATATGGATGCACTACATGGACGCTAACAAAACGGCTGGAGAAGAAACTAGATGGCAATTACACAAGAATGCTGCGTGCAATCCTCAACAAGTCCTGGCAGCAACACCCCACAAGACACCAACTGTACGGCCACCTACCCCCTATCACGAAAATTATTCAAGTTAGACGAACCAGACATGCAGGACATTGCTGGAGAAGCAGAGATGAACTCATAAGAGATGTACTCTTATGGATCCCCACACATGGCCGCGCAAAAGCAGGACGACCAGCACGAACGTACATTCAGCAGCTATGTTAGGATACAGGTTGTTGTCCTGAAGACCTACCTAGGGCGATGAACGATAGGGAGGAGTGGCGAGAGAGGGTCAGGGATATCCGTGCTGCCAGCACGATATGATGATGATGATGATGATGATGATATATATATATAATAGTGAGTTGACGACCGTAGTAGAGGGCAGCACGAAGGCTAACTTTCCAATAGCTACAATAATGAGTTATAGGAGAGGGCACTACTCCATTCCCTGGATTGCTACATATTACCCTTGGTCCGTACTTTATAATGCTGAGTGTTAAGCAAGGAGACATCAAGTACCATTTTTTGAGTCTTTGGTATGAATCGACCGGGGATAGATACACGGTCTATCGAACCGTAGGCCAACACTCTGCTCACTCTTTCAATAAGCCGGTATATATTAGTTGTAATAAAGGTAACGATATTTTTTCTTCTGACGCCATTCCTACATTGTACCTTTCAAAGGGGAATTTGCACTATTAAATGCAGACCAGCGTCGTTCTGAATTTGAACCTGAGTTACTGTATCCATTTCCTATTACGATAAACATTACTCAACAAACACCTCCAGTATATACATATATGTCTCTTTCTCCCTCCTCTCCTCTCACTCTCTCTCTCTCTTTCTCTGTGTCTCTGTCTCTTTCTCTCTCTCTGTCTCTCTATCAGTGCGAACGTGTGTGAAACGCGAGGTGTTCAGGGTACTATTTTATTTATCGTTCAATTATCCTCTAAATACCTTGTTTTTTCACATATTAATATTTACTTAGTGTCGGGTTCATTTCCATTTTCTCATATATATATATATATATATATATATATATATATATATATAACGGTGACAATAATAGATGGAGATAGTAAATCAATTGAACTGATCTCGACTCAAATGTTCCTACGACTACACACAATTCCTTTGTTTGTGGCTGTTGCTTATCAGTTAAATAAATAGGTGGTCGATCTTAAATGATTGCCTTGACTTTCTTGTAAATTTGCCATCGTCAGTTCTTCAAATAATTCAATGCAACATCATTACATTGACGCTTCGTTGCTAGAAAGTAGTTTTCTTTTTTTTCGGAGGAAGGTGGCAGAAACAAACAAACAAAAAAAAACCCCTGAAAGGATGAATCTAGCAATCGTATTATTTGACGGAAAACGAACAGTCTGGTAGTATTATAATGATACTTTGATTCCGAAACCATAGTTGATGACAGAATCATCATCTGATGAAGTTTTTGTTGTTTACTCAAGTGCTATTTTTATCAGTATATATATATATATATATATATATATATATATATATATATGTGTGTGTGTGTGTGTGTGTGTGTGTGCGTACAAGGTGTCCCAAAATAGATGCAACCCTTTAATATGAAAATGATTTATTACTGAGACAAGCGCAATGGTGGTTATTTGAAGCAGGTTCAATAAAAAGGCATTCTTTGAGCTTGAGACATCAAACTAATGTTGATTTTAACTGCTTCCAGGTCATGCAATCTTTTTTGAGTTTCTTGTCTCAGCAATAAATTATTATTATATAAATAGATTGCATCTATTTGCTAACAAAATTGCTAGAGAAGATATACGTCAATTACACGAGAATATTTCGAGCAATATTGAACAAGTCCTGGCGGCAACACCCCACAAATCACCAACTATACGGCCACCTGCCTTCCATTAGGAAAACTATCCAAGTTAGACGAACCAGACATGCAGGACACTGCTGGAGAAGCAAGGACGAGCTCATAAGTGATTTACTCCTATGGACCCCCACATATGGCCGAGCAAAAGCTGGCTGACCAGCTCGAACATACATACAGCAACTGTGTGAGGATACGGGATGTAGCCCTGAAGACCTGCCAGACGAAATGAACGATAGGGAGAAGTGGCGAGAGAGGGTCAGGGATACCCGTGCTAGCGGCACGATATGATGATGATGATGATGATTTGAAACAGTTTTGAATAGTTTTGTTTCCAATTAAGAGACGCAAAATATTTCTTTAACTTTCTTGCCCAAATCATTGGGATTGCGGTTTAATAGATATTGTATACTCTTTTCAAATCCGAAACAAAAAAGTACAAAACTTTATCATCAATAGAATGATTAGCAGTCCTATGAGCCCCATTTTTATTGAGATACCCTATTTATGATTTGTAAAATAAAAGCTCATTTCATTTCACACAGTAAAGTGTTTTCAAGTATTACTATCAAATAGCAAAACAGATCTATATCTAACTATTCAATTTAACGTAGCATATTTTTTTGCACATAGTTTAAATGTTAAACAGTTCGGTTTGACCCATATATATATGGGACCTTATCCAATTTAACTTCAATCATTTGTATTCACACATTTAAACGGTTTCAAGTTCAACAAATGTTTTAATAGTTCTGCTTAAAACATAGATTGGACCCAAGCAGGTACTAACACTCCAGATCAGAGTGTTTTTGTGAATAAAATAACGATGGAGTACTCCACTTTCTATAAACTCTTGGATTATAGCCTCACTATCACACGCAGTTTAGTCTAATACAAGGATACTTGTTTGGGATGGTATTACCCCTTCGAAGAGGTCCAGTCGAACGCATTCTATAGAACCAGTCAACTGGACAGGATTTTATCAAGATTATCAAGTTAGAAAATTTGGTTTTATTAATATTAAAAGTTTATATCGTGGTTAAATACAGTTAAAGGTTGACTTTTGTCATAGGCTTGTAGTTTGGTTTGTTGGTTAGTTTTGTTTTACTGCTTACCATTACTTTTAGGGTCATTTAACGCCGAATTAAGTATTTTGATAAAAGTTTCAAACAATTCAGTTTAGTACAATTATAGGTTTTTGTTTATTCAAAGTTAAATGCCAAGACAATTCTATGTCAAACAATTCAGTTTAGTACAATTATAGGTTTTTGTTTATTCAAAGTTAAATGCCAAGACAATTCTATGTCAAACAGTTCAGTTTAGTTTAATTATAGGTTTTTGTTTATTCACAGTTAAATGCCAAGACAATTCTATGTCAAACAATTCAGTTTAGTACAATTATAGGTTTTTGTTTATTCACAGTTAAATGCCAAGACAGTTCTATGTCAAACAATTCAGTTTAGTACAATTATAGGTTTTTGTTTATTCACAGTTAAATGCCAAGACAATTCTATGTCAAACAGTTCAGTTTAGTACAATTATAGGTTTTTGTTTATTCAAAGTTAAATGCCAAGACAATTCTATGTCAAACAGTTCAGTTTAGTTCAATTATAGGTTTTTGTTTATTCACAGTTAAATGCCAAGACAATTCTATGTCAAACAGTTCAGTTTAGTACAATTATAGGTTTTTGTTTATTCACAGTTAAATGCCAAGACAATTCTATGTCAAACAATTCAGTTTAGTACAATTATAGGTTTTTGTTTATTCAAAGTTAAATGCCAAGACAATTCTATGTCAAACAGTTCAGTTTAGTTCAATTATGGGTTTTTGTTTATTCAAAGTTAAATGCCAAGACAATTCTATGTCAAACAATTCAGTTTAGTACAATTATAGGTTTTTGTTTATTCACAGTTAAATGCCAAGACAATTCTATGTCAAACAGTTCAGTTTAGTTCAATTATAGGTTTTTGTTTATTCACAGTTAAATGCCAAGACAATTCTATGTCAAACAGTTCAGTTTAGTACAATTATAGGTTTTGTTTATTCACAGTTAAATGCCAAGACAATTCTATGTCAAACAATTCAGTTTAGTACAATTATAGGTTTTTGTTTATTCAAAGTTAAATGCCAAGACAGTTCTATGTCAAACAATTCAGTTTAGTACAATTATAGGTTTTTGTTTATTCACAGTTAAATGCCAAGACAGTTCTATGTCAAACAATTCAGTTTAGTACAATTATAGGTTTTTGTTTATTCACAGTTAAATGCCAAGACAATTCTATGTCAAACAGTTCAGTTTAGTACAATTATAGGTTTTTGTTTATTCACAGTTAAATGCCAAGACAATTCTATGTCAAACAGTTCAGTTTAGTTCAATTATAGGTTTTTGTTTATTCACAGTTAAATGCCAAGACAATTCTATGTCAAACAGTTCAGTTTAGTACAATTATAGGTTTTTGTTTATTCACAGTTAAATGCCAAGACAATTCTATGTCAAACAGTTCAGTTTAGTACAATTATAGGTTTTTGTTTATTCACAGTTAAATGCCAAGACAATTCTATGTCAAACAGTTCAGTTTAGTTCAATTATAGGTTTTTGTTTATTCACAGTTAAATGCCAAGACAATTCTATGTCAAACAGTTCAGTTTAGTACAATTATAGGTTTTTGTTTATTCACAGTTAAATGCCAAGACAATTCTATGTCAAACAATTCAGTTTAGTACAATTATAGGTTTTTGTTTATTCAAAGTTAAATGCCAAGACAATTCTATGTCAAACAGTTCAGTTTAGTTCAATTATAGGTTTTTGTTTATTCACAGTTAAATGCCAAGACAATTCTATGTCAAACAGTTCAGTTTAGTTCAATTATGGGTTTTTTTTTATTCACAGTTAAATGCCAAGACAATTCTATGTCAAACAGTTCAGTTTAGTTCAATTATAGGTTTTTGTTTATTCACAGTTAAATGCAAAGACAATTCTATGTCAAACAGTTCAGTTTAGTACAATTATAGGTTTTTGTTTATTCACAGTTAAATGCCAAGACAATTCTATGTCAAACAGTTCAGTTTAGTTCAATTATAGGTTTTTGTTTATTCACAGTTAAATGCCAAGACAATTCTATGTCAAACAATTCAGTTTAGTACAATTATAGGTTTTTGTTTATTCAAAGTTAAATGCCAAGACAGTTCTATGTCAAACAATTCAGTTTAGTACAATTATAGGTTTTTGTTTATTCACAGTTAAATGCCAAGACAGTTCTATGTCAAACAATTCAGTTTAGTACAATTATAGGTTTTTGTTTATTCACAGTTAAATGCCAAGACAATTCTATGTCAAACAGTTCAGTTTAGTACAATTATAGGTTTTTGTTTATTCACAGTTAAATGCCAAGACAATTCTATGTCAAACAGTTCAGTTTAGTTCAATTATAGGTTTTTGTTTATTCACAGTTAAATGCCAAGACAATTCTATGTCAAACAGTTCAGTTTAGTACAATTATAGGTTTTTGTTTATTCACAGTTAAATGCCAAGACAATTCTATGTCAAACAATTCAGTTTAGTACAATTATAGGTTTTTGTTTATTCAAAGTTAAATGCCAAGACAATTCTATGTCAAACAGTTCAGTTTAGTTCAATTATAGGTTTTTGTTTATTCACAGTTAAATGCCAAGACAATTCTATGTCAAACAGTTCAGTTTAGTTCAATTATGGGTTTTTGTTTATTCACAGTTAAATGCCAAGACAATTCTATGTCAAACAATTCAGTTTAGTACAATTATAGGTTTTTGTTTATTCACAGTTAAATGCCAAGACAATCCTATGTCAAACAGTTCAGTTTAGTACAATTATAGGTTTTTGTTTATTCAAAGTTAAATGCCAAGACAATTCTATGTCAAACAGTTCAGTTTAGTTCAATTATAGGTTTTTGTTTATTCACAGTTAAATGCAAAGACAATTCTATGTCAAACAGTTCAGTTTAGTACAATTATAGGTTTTTGTTTATTCACAGTTAAATGCCAAGACAATTCTATGTCAAACAGTTCAGTTTAGTTCAATTATAGGTTTTTGTTTATTCACAGTTAAATGCCAAGACAATTCTATGTCAAACAGTTCAGTTTAGTACAATTATAGGTTTTTTGTTTATTCACAGTTAAATGCCAAGACAATTCTATATCAAACAGTTCAGTTTAGTTCAATTATAGGTTTTTGTTTATTCACAGTTAAATGCCAAGACAATTCTATGTCAAACAGTTCAGTTTAGTACAATTATAGGTTTTTGTTTATTCACAGTTAAATGCCAAGACAATTCTATGTCAAACAATTCAGATTAGTACAATTATAGGTTTTTGTTTATTCAAAGTTAAATGCCAAGACAATTCTATGTCAAACAGTTCAGTTTAGTTCAATTATAGGTTTTTGTTTATTCACAGTTAAATGCCAAGACAATTCTATGTCAAACAGTTCAGTTTAGTTCAATTATGGGTTTTTGTTTATTCAAAGTTAAATGCCAAGACAATTCTATGTCAAACAATTCAGTTTAGTACAATTATAGGTTTTTGTTTATTCACAGTTAAATGCCAAGACAGTTCTATGTCAAACAATTCGGTTTAGTACAATTATAGGTTTAGTTTATTCACAGTTAAATGCCAAGACAATTCTATGTCAAACAGTTCAGTTTAGTACAATTATAGGTTTTTGTTTATTCACAGTTAAATGCCAAGACAATTCTATGTCAAACAGTTCAGTTTAGTACAATTATAGGTTTTTGTTTATTCACAGTTAAATGCCAAGACAATTCTATGTCAAACAATTCAGTTTAGTACAATTATAGGTTTTTGTTTATTCACAGTTAAATGCCAAGACAATTCTATGTCAAACAGTTCAGTTTAGTTCAATTATGGGTTTTTGTTTATTCAAAGTTAAATGCCAAGACAATTCTATGTCAAACAATTCAGTTTAGTACAATTATAGGTTTTTGTTTATTCACAGTTAAATGCCAAGACAGTTCTATGTCAAACAATTCAGTTTAGTACAATTATAGGTTTTTGTTTATTCACAGTTAAATGCCAAGACAGTTCTATGTCAAACAATTCAGTTTAGTACAATGATAGGTTTTTGTTTATTCACAGTTAAATGCCAAGACAATTCTATGTCAAACAGTTCAGTTTAGTACAATTATAGGTTTTTGTTTATTCACAGTTAAATGCCAAGACAATTCTATGTCAAACAGTTCAGTTTAGTTCAATTATAGGTTTTTGTTTATTCACAGTTAAATGCCAAGACAATTCTATGTCAAACAGTTCAGTTTAGTACAATTATAGGTTTTTGTTTATTCACAGTTAAATGCCAAGACAATTCTATGTCAAACAATTCAGTTTAGTACAATTATAGGTTTTTGTTTATTCAAAGTTAAATGCCAAGACAATTCTATGTCAAACAGTTCAGTTTAGTTCAATTATAGGTTTTTGTTTATTCACAGTTAAATGCCAAGACAATTCTATGTCAAACAGTTCAGTTTAGTTCAATTATGGGTTTTTGTTTATTCACAGTTAAATGCCAAGACAATTCTATGTCAAACAATTCAGTTTAGTACAATTATAGGTTTTTGTTTATTCACAGTTAAATGCCAAGACAATTCTATGTCAAACAGTTCAGTTTAGTACAATTATAGGTTTTTGTTTATTCAAAGTTAAATGCCAAGACAATTCTATGTCAAACAGTTCAGTTTAGTTCAATTATAGGTTTTTGTTTATTCACAGTTAAATGCCAAGACAATTCTATGTCAAACAGTTCAGTTTAGTACAATTATAGGTTTTTGTTTATTCACAGTTAAATGCCAAGACAATTCTATGTCAAACAGTTCAGTTTAGTTCAATTATAGGTTTTTGTTTATTCACAGTTAAATGCCAAGACAATTCTATGTCAAACAGTTCAGTTTAGTTCAATTATGGGTTTTTGTTTATTCAAAGTTAAATGCCAAGACAATTCTATGTCAAACAATTCAGTTTAGTACAATTATAGGTTTTTGTTTATTCACAGTTAAATGCCAAGACTGTTCTATGTCAAACAATTCAGTTTAGTACAATTATAGGTTTTTGTTTATTCAAAGTTAAATGCCAACACAATTCTATGTCAAACAGTTCAATTTAGTACAATTATAGGTTTTTGTTTATTCACAGTTAAATGCCAAGACAATTCTATGTCAAACAGTTCAGTTTAGTTCAATTATGGGTTTTTGTTTATTCAAAGTTAAATGCCAAGACAATTCTATGTCAAACAATTCAGTTTAGTACAATTATAGGTTTTTGTTTATTCACAGTTAAATGCCAAGACAGTTCTATGTCAAACAATTCAGTTTAGTACAATTATAGGTTTTTGTTTATTCACAGTTAAATGCCAAGACAGTTCTATGTCAAACAATTCAGTTTAGTACAATTATAGGTTTTTGTTTATTCACAGTTAAATGCCAAGACAATTCTATGTCAAACAGTTCAGTTTAGTACAATTATAGGTTTTTGTTTATTCACAGTTAAATGCCAAGACAATTCTATGTCAAACAGTTCAGTTTAGTTCAATTATAGGTTTTTGTTTATTCACAGTTAAATGCCAAGACAATTCTATGTCAAACAGTTCAGTTTAGTACAATTATGGGTTTTTGTTTATTCACAGTTAAATGCCAAGACAATTCTATGTCAAACAGTTCAGTTTAGTACAATTATGGGTTTTTGTTTATTCACAATTAAATGCCAAGACAATTCTATTTCAAACAATTCAGTTTTACATAACACGCAGGTTCAATATCAAAAAATGTCTTATTTCAAAGAGTTCAAATTCAAACAATTCAATTTAGTATAAACACACAGTTTAGTTCTATTTGGCCCATAGATATGACTCAATAAGGTGCTGCTAATCCAGGCTAGAGTAGACCTGGGAATGATTGCAATGAAGGGATACTCCGCATTCCCCAAAGCTACTGCATTACTACAGCCTCATCATTAGATTGTTTAGAGCCATATCTAAGAGACTCTTTGTGGGGTCTTAAGCTACTACAGAGAAGCAGTCGGTGTATTCTACCGCCCCAGCCGACTGGGCAATGTAGACTTGTAATTTTTATTTCAAAACCAGTATCGGTATATGTTAGGATGAATTTTCGTAAAGATTTCTGTGACATAATAAAAAAAGATCAAGCTGTGGATCTATTACAAGTCTTGTATTAAGATTAGTATGAGTTTCAGATTTGTTCCCGGTGAATTGTTTCTTTTCAATCCCTGTCAATTTTTGCCGATCATAAAATGACGACTCGATTGTTGTATTAAAAATAAGCCTGAAGAAGATGTTTAAAAAATACCTCGAAACTCGGTCTGTCTTATTGATGCAGTGACTAATGTGATGGACATCGACATTGTATTAAGCAAATTCGAATTTCAGTCCTGTAGATACGTTTATTTCTGACTAATGGCCTTGGGAATCTAATGAACTATCTTAATCTCCAAGCTACTGATTAAGAATATTTCTCAAAATCCCAGAAAAGTTTGTGCGTCTCCATCTCCTGGACATGTTTTAGCAGGTGCATATACCATTTGTTTGTATTATTATAAATATAATTTTACTCTTTTGAGAGTTTTTCACACCAGCGTTAGCAGATGGTTTTTCTCGGAAGTCTCTGCAAGTCTTCTGTATTCTTCACAGTATTCAATCCGATCTCGTCAATGTTGTCATTTGCACAGTCTCCCCTCGTCCTTTAATTTGCAAAGCTTTCAGTCCCTAAACCAAGCATTTGATCAATGTACCGAGCGCACCAATTACAATTAGTGTAACTGTCACTTGATTATTTCATAGTTTTTTTCAGTTCTCTTGCAAGGGCTTGGTATTCATTTCCCTTTACGCTTTCTTTCAGGTTTATCCTGTGGTCTGCGAGGACAGTAAAGTCCACTATTCGTCAAGTTCTCATTTTTTGTTGAATATCACTAGGCCAGGTCGGCTGGCCGATATTAGATGATTTTTTTATCTCAAAAGTTTGTGCGTTTCATTTTCTAGGACAGATTATTGGTTATGCATATACAGTTTCTTCGTATAGTCACATTTAATATTCTTGCACAATTCCCAGAACATCACCTTTCCAACCCAGTCATTTCTAGTTTTATATTCTTCTTGCTCTAATTTACTGCATTCATTTATGTGATTGATCATGTCGTCTCTATCACCACATAATCTATATCTGCTATTTTTGGCGTCTTCTTGCTTTGATATTTAGTACTTTTAACATTTCTTTTTGTTTTGCGCTGTTATCATAAAAAAAATCAGTTTATCTCTCAAGATTTTCCTTTATTAGAGATGTCCAAGTTTTCCCGTGTGAGATTTCGCTTGTTTGTCCTTTGAAATATGCCTACATTTGTATTTCTTCCCATTTTCTGGTTATTATGATTATTTTTTATTCCTTCAGAGATTATCGTATCAGTTTTAGCTGATGATTTTTCACTGGAGTTTGAGAGACAGCAAAGTCTCCAGGACTCTTCTCAGCATTTTTGCCGTTCTCAATAATACTGTAGTTTGGATGGTCTCCATTCGTTATCCAACCACCATGTTTTCCTGTCCATTTAATAATCCTCTGGTGACTGTAACAAAAGCACCAATCACGAATGTTATAATTGTCACTTTCATGTTCCATAGTGTTTCAAGTTTGAGATACTTATCCTTCTTTTCACTTTCTTTCAGTTTTATTCAGTGGTCAGCACGGGCAGCAAAGTCCACAATTCTGCATATTCTCTTTTTTTCATTGATTATTGTAAGACCTAGTCTTCTGGCCGATATTTGGTGATCCGTCTGTTTGTTAAAGTCCCATTGGATTTTATGTGTGCCATTCTCTAGGACCAATGCAGAGTTATGCATATACCATTTGTTCGTATGGTTACATTTAAATTTCTTGTACATCTCCCAGTGGATCATCTTGCTCACCCAATCGTGTCTAGCCTTATACTGGAAATGCCACTGAAACGATTAGAAGAGTGCTTGCCTCTTCCGACGGAATCTCTTGCTGAACTACCTTAAAACCTCAAAATAGTAACTCTAACCCTAACCCTTTGGCCAATCAACACAGGTGTATTGACTTCCTTACTCCTCCAACACCTCTCATCATCCCTCACAGACTCCCTGCCTTCCTTGAATCTCTTATGCTACTCAAAAACTGATGCTCGATTCAGGCAAGTTGGTTGAAAAGCAGTCTGAAGCATTCCATACGTTCATCCTCATCATCATCATCATCATCATGTCGTTCCGCCAGCACGGATATCCCTGACCATCTCTCCACTTCTCCCTATCATTCATCGCCTCCGGAAGGTCTTCAGGGTTACATCCTGTGTCTTCACATATCTGCTATATGTAAGTTCGAGCTGGTCGCCCTGCTATTGCTTGGCCATATTTCGGGGTCCATAGGAGTACATCACTTACCAGCTCGTCCTTGCTTCTCCAGCAGTGTCAATATTTCAAAATTTTAAACAGAATTTTATTGCATATCGATCTTCTACAGGGCCTCACGTCCAGATTGCATTTTTGAAATTCACTAGCTGTGACAATCAGAATTTGGTATGGTGTATTCCAATTGCTGTTATAGCTGTTCACTGTAATCATAAGAATTGGTCAGACATCTCATAAGATGTATAGCAATAACATTTTGAATGTTCAAGAGTCTACGACAATTTTAAAGGCCTGCACAAAAAATGTCTGGAAACTTATTGAATGCACCACGTATGTAAAGTAAGTCTGCTGTGCTTTTTTTTATCCTTTGTGGCATCCTTTCTGTTGTTTAGGAACAATCCGCGACTTGTTAGCAAGTAGTAAATATATTACCTTAATTGTGCTGTTAATATTTTCCACATCATCGTTTTTTTATTATTATCATTATTAGTATTATTATTATAGATATTTGAAACCGTATAGTATTATGTAAATTAATTGTATAAGATAGGGATAATTTAAATCAAATAACTGTTATAGAATCAAGAGTACAGAAATGAAATCGATCATTTATTTGTTGTTCAGTTACTTTGTTTAATAACAGACCAACTATCGTGGATTATTTAGTGCCAAATACATCAAAAATACTTTTCTGATTACAAATGAATTAAATTTCCCCACTTAGGTAAGTAAACTTGGCGACCGTAGTTGAGGGTGTCTTGAAGGCTCCCTTTTCAATAGCTTCTACGCTGAGGTGTAGGGGAGAGTGCTTCTCTTTTCCCTGGATAGCTCCACTTTTCCCTTTTTAGGTACCTTTAAATGCTGTCTGTTAAGCAAGGAGGTATCAAGGACCATTTTTGAGTCTTTTGTATGACTAGACTCTGGATTGAACCCCAGTCATCTGGACCTTTGGTGAACACTAATCACAAAAATTGGTAACCGCTGTTAATTAAAACAAACAAAACTGAAGAAACCAGCATCGGTTGTATTATAATGATTCCATCTAGTAAATGGTTTAGTTTGATTTCTTCGTTTAACGGCAATTCAACCATAAGGAGATATATACCAAACCCATCTTTGTAGATAGTTTTTTTTTTTTTTTTTTTTTGCTGTTTACTCCATAACTGGGGGTTTTATGGGTTTTTATACTTTAACCTCGAGTATTTGTCAGAAAGTGAATGTAAAAACGCGATCGGAGTTCGAACATGCTAATTACTTTATTGCATTCAAGCAAATAAACCACCTCTATATAGTATAGAGTGTTCGCCAATGGTCTGGGAGACCTGGGTTCAATCCTAGGTCGCGTCATAGCAAAGACTTTTAAAATGGTACTTGATACCGCCTTGCTTAACACTCAGCAATATAAGGTACATATCAAGGGTATAGTGGAGCAATCCAGGGAAAGAAGTAGTGCCCTCCCCTACACCTCGGTGTAGTAGCTATTTAAAAGGGAGCCTTCTGGTCACCCGCGACTACGGTCGCCAACTTTACTTACTTATATAGTATAGTAATTTACAATACATTTTACTAAGATGTGGCACAAAGCCATATAAATGGGACACGCAATGAGACTCGAACTCACTCGTTAAGGTTTGCTTGTCTAACTTGCTAACCATTTCACCATCTGAGGCGCCCATCATTTTTTCGTTTTGTAATTTACTAAGATTTTTATTTTGATGCGGAACAATGCCGAAATGATGAGGCGCCCAATGAGACTCGCCCAAACTCTTGACGGTTTGCTAGTCTATCTTGCTAACTATTACAACACCTGAGGTACCCACCTCTGTATAGTGTAAGGTATTTATATGTATAATGTAAAAACTATCATAAGACAAGTTGTATAAATTTTTGCCAAGTCACGCATAAAGATTATTCGCTCGTAAATAAAAACGATTATTCCTTGGGGTTTTAGAGAGGGTTTTTTTGTTGTTTTAAAACCGATTCACAGAATATTTTCTACAATTGATCATATTTATTTTATACACTTATTTTATACACTTATATTTAACTACACAAAAGTAAGCGACAACAATGGCTGACGGAAACATCACTTCCGATCAAGTGATTCATCTTTCGTTGCCTCATTTTTCTTCATTGAAAACAATGCTATATGTCCGTGTGTGTAAATCCCGTGTTACTTCAAACTGGTCGCTGTCAATTTGTGGCCGACCAAAAGCTAAGATGTAATGACCATTTAACTCAAACAGCTGACCCCGACAGGACGTGGGTAGGAAAATAGCTGGCTATCCTCCATAGTACGACGTCCGCCCAACAGGAGAGATACGAGAAAGAAGGTCAGCCGGAGCCGTATTTTATTCCACAAAATGACTGCCAATGAAGCGTAGGGTCACAAGGTGATAAGGAGGAGGAAAGTGTAAAAGGTGGAAAGGTGGGGATGTAGAGGAGGGTTAATAGCGAATAAACCACCACCATCACCACCACCATGTCAGCCAGTCTGTGTCTTTCGCAGACACACGCATACAAGGAAAGATTGATGTGCGTAAACACGTTCAATTAGACGTTGATTTCTGGCGCAACGGCAGAGAAAAGCTTAAAACAAAACCATTTACTAGAACCTCGAAGCAAAGTTAGACTTATTTTAATGAACACTTTAAATAAAGTATATCAAAATCAAGGACTCAGAGAGGGCTCAAAAGTTAATAATGATATTAGAGAGAGGAATGATTTTTACTAATTATAATGCTAATCTGTAATACAATTGATAAAGAGCTTCTGTTCCTTTCTTTTTTCTTTTTTTGATCAAAATGAATATGACTGTACTATAGTTGGTTACTTGGTTGTTTTTTATGGCGTTTCTACCTCCGTAGGTTATTTAACGCCAAATCCATTTTTATGAAAATAGTCAGTTCTATTTCAAACAATTCAGTTTATCATAAGTACACAATTTTATTGTCAAAAACATTTCTATTTCAAGCTATTCAGTTTATTCAAACAATTCTGATTCAGCTGAGTCAGTTTACTATAAGTACAGATTTTGTTTATACTCAGCTGAATGTCAAAACATTTCTATATTAAACAATTCAGTTTACTATAAGCACGCAATTTAAATGTAAGTACAGTTTAATTGTCAAAATATTTCTATTTCAAAACAGTTTTATTTCAGATAATTCAGTTTAGCATAATTACGCAGTTTAAATGTCAAAATTGTTCTATTTCAAACAATTCACTTCAGCATAAATACGCATTTTAAATGCAAAATCAGTAAACTCAAACCACAGTTACTTCCATTTAACCCATAGATAGGACCCTTATCAGGTGCTACTACTCCGGGCAAGAGTGGACCTGGGAGCGATGGCAAAAAGGTGTACTCTGCATTCCCCAAAGCTCCAGCATTACTGGAACCTCACCATCAGATTGTTTTGTATCATATCCAGGACACTCGTTGAGGCGGGGGTATTACCGCTCTGCAGATGTGCAGTCGGTGTATTCTACAGTCCCAGTCGACTGGGCAATATACTATTTAGTGCGATGGGTAAACTGTCATCTAAATCACATGAAATTTGAATAACACCAACATCTCATTTTATGAAATTGAATAACCAAAATTACTTGAAATTATCTTGAAATAATACAGATCAAATTTATTCAAAGAAATCACCATGGGCTTCAACCTCAGCCTCCAGACATCTTTGGAAATTCCTGCCAGCCTTTTCCATGCTCTCATTTTTTAAACGGATAAATGCTGCCGTTATATTTTTGCCTTCAGTCAATGTTTGCTGTTACTCGGCCGTGTTTAATCGTTCACTCAACCACACTCCACACGAATGGGATTGCAGTCAGGAGAATTAGGCAGTCAGATATTTGTAGAAGTGTCATTGTAGAAAATTCTCAACAACCAATATTGTGTTATCCTGCTCACATGGCATTTGGCAGAATAATATAACCACCCGAAAGTCATTCAGAAGAAACCCTGTCGATCAAGAACAGTACTATCGCCTTCGAAGACTTGATCTAGGGCTCCGTTTGAGTTTGAGGCCATGTGGAAAGATGAATGGAAACAAAGCGTCTCTATTGCTTGGAACTCCTTCAAACACCGTGATGCTGACTGAGTGTATGGTTTTCGTCAATATGAATATAAACATGTCCTTAGATTGGTACAGAAACACCCTGGAATCTTTGAAAGGGATCTTCCGTGATGAATGTCAAACAGTACAACATACTGACACCAGATTTCTGGAAGGGTAGATTTCAGCATTGTGCTTCTGACACTTGTTTGCTTCACAGAGCACAAAACCTGAAGCCATTAAATTGCACGCACGAAATGCATGATTTAAAATGTTGACAACCTGCACATCATATCCAGTAAGTGTTTATATGTCAACTTGTAAAAATACAAAGGGACACATTTTTTTAGTTTCAGATCTTCTTAAATCCGTTTTTATTTTCGGTAAATTTCTCCATTTTTTCTTGTTCACCTTTGATTGATTAATTTTTTTATCTTTTTTACTTATATCTTAATATGTTTCATAGAAAAATTGCAATAATTGTTAATATATATATATATATATATATATATGAAAGTAAATAATGGAGTGTAATCCGATAATATATATATAAAAATGATAACAAAGTAATCCTAGTAGAATGAGAAATTTATTGAGAAGCAAAGTCGACACTATAGTGTTTCGGTTCTGATGAACCAACATCAGGCCTATGAGGGATGATATTAGTGATGTTAATTCAACAATGCATGTTTAAAAGTGCAACATACAAAAGCCTTGAGAAAATGTGTACAGCACGATAAAGCTGGCCGTTTAATTAGTGAATCAGTGTTTGTTTGTTTTAAATTACGTCATTTGACTTATTAGAAATATTGTGTAGAATTTACGTTCCGTTTGTTTATCGAGAAAGATTTCGAATCAAAAAGAAAAAAAACAAAAGACAAAAAGAAAAAGGGAAAGTATAAAACTACGATATATGATAAACAATCATATACATATTAATCGTTATATGTAAACTATCATAGTGTTAGTGTGAAAAATTCTGAAGAGCCGTTTGGTGAAACCTTGGTAAACTCGCTCTTGGCCACGTAGGAATTATTTTCATTATATATATATATATATATATATATATATATATGTGTGTGTGTGTGTGTGTGTGTGTGTGTGTGTGTGTGTGTGTGTGTGTGTGTGTGTGTTTCTCTGTGATAAGTATGCCAAATTATGGGACATTTTTAAGTACGATTTTCGCAAACTCTGTTTAAAGCATAAGAAAGTATTTTCTTATTTTCTTATATCTCTCTGTTCTTTTTTTGTGGATTAAAAGAATCCATCCAAAATTATTTGTCTAAAAAAGGAAAACCTATTTAATTTATTGTAACGGTTTGGTTTCTTTGTTTAATGTCATATTAACCTTCAAGGGTTATTTAATACCAAAGTCGTTCTTGTAGAAGAACTGTAATATAAACATTTAACTGATAACTAAGTTATAAGGAAGTTCTTAGCTTTTTCAAAAGTTTTTGTCAGAAAGTGAAAGTAATAGCAGCCTGAATGGAATGCTTATTACAAAGTCGCACCATACCACACGGCCTCCCCATTTTATTATGATCGCAACAGTTTCTGTTCATTGGTGAGTTGCTGTGCTTTTCTTTCGGTGGTGTATTTGTTTATAATGTATGGAGGTAATAATACTAATAATCATTATTTTTTGTGCATTTAGCGTTTTATTTATTTATTTTTTTTAGGTTTATGTTCTTAAATTGTATATTGTCAGAAGCGAACTGTGTTTCTCACAAAAATAACTTAGAAATGTAAGAAATAAAAGTTTGAAGGCCGACAAAAAGAAATATTTACGGACAATTGTCTTGCAGCTAAAGAGAAAAAAAATGACTTATCGATAGGATTCTGCCTTCTCAATGATATATTTATAGCACTTACAGACACCCATAATGAAAATATCCTCTATCTGCAACAAAAAAAAAAGATTTTTTTTAACGAAAACAAAAGCGAAAACAGAAAATGAACTATCAATGACCTATATATTTTCAAGATATTTATCAATTAAAGTTTGTGTGAATAAAAAAAAATTCCCTCTTAGTGTCAAAAGAAAAATCTTATCTACAGTAGTCAATTTTTATATATATATATATATATATATATATATATATATATATATATATATATATATATATATATATATTAAAAAATAAGAAACAAAGACAATTTACGAAAATATCGATTGAGCATCGTTTTTAACTGTTAGCAAAATGAAGTATCCGTACGAACCATTTCTTATTCCAAAACAAATAAATAAAATTGTAGCAAAATGTATTTTTCGATAAAACTATGTTTTAAAATATTTTCAAATTATTTACTAACAATTTCATATAGTAAAGAATATTAGCTTAACTATTGGTTTTTGGTTTCTTTGTGTTAATGGCATATCAACCTTCGAGAGTGATTTAATGCCAAAATCATCCTTATAAAAGAACTGTAGTGGTATGTTTTAACCCATAGATAAAGGATAATGGGGTTCATATCTTTCACAAAGGCATTAATTTGAAACTGCACCTCATTGCGAGACGAGTTTGAAATCACTTACTAGGACGTCTCAGGCCAGCACGTTAGCCACTGCACCGTGGGGACTTTCCCTTAACTAAATGAATGAAAATGTTACCCATAACGTAAGAAGTATTTTTTTAAGTCATTATATATCCAAAATTCTAAAAAAGAATTTATTTTAAAAGAAGCCTCGACATTTTATCATTAAATACTGATCATATTTACCAACCCCTCGGCACGGGCAGGCTATGACACAAGGTCAATTTTTGTGCGAAGTTTAACAGAATTTTATTCAGAAATTTCCTTCTCCTAGACTAGTTGCATAACTAAGGCTGAAGAACATAGTCTGTCCTACTATTTACCCATAGCTAGGGGGAGAATGATTGAATTAATACCTTTCCCAAGGGTATTGGTGCTATGTGAAATCCAATCAGTCTCGTCCAGGATTTGAACTCATGTCACCGTGTCCATTTCCTACGACGATAACCATTACACCACGGGCACCTCCAATCATTAAGTTCTGATGCTTTTAAATTGAAATTTTACAACAAATTTGCGTGATTAATAGGAAAAAAAAAACGGTGCCTTTTACTGGTGCCTGTAAATTGGACAACATACATGTATGTACGTGCGTGTAAGCATGTGCGTGTATATGTGCATATGTATGTCTATTGGTGATGTAAATGTAGGAAGCTATGCTTTAAAATGATAAGATATATTACATCAATTTAAAACTGTTTCTTTTCTCAAATATTCATCACTTACGTACAGTTATAATACCTATATCCTCATTCATGTAGAAGATAAAATGCACGTGTGAATGCGTGAATAACTACATATTAGCCAGTAATAACTGCACAAACGTGATGCAATCTCTGACTGGTGAAGTCGGTACTGAATATATCTTGTAAATAACCTTGAACGGATGGTACTATATATATAAGTAATAGCCAATCAGTGTCAATGGGTGTGGATTATTCGTGTATAGACTATCAAGAAACTCAAATAAGTCTATAGGGTCGCTCGATGTATGGCTATTTTTTCTTTGAAATGTATAGAACGTAACTCATATTTGCTGTTTTTCAACCTCGAAATTAAATGTGTGAAGTCGTCTGATGAGACGAAAGGAATAATGGTATCCTTTGCCGAAATAAATCAGTAATGATAATTTAACCCGGTTTGAGTTTTCTTCTAATTGCATTATATATATATATATATATATATATCACAACATTTAACGTTATAAGATTTAATATTATGCTCCAGCTACCCAAGGTTCCTCCATCTACAGCCCATAAGGATATAAATATCATATGTGTAGGGGAAAATAGACATCCTCATGGATGGACATTTGGATCGGCGTCTGCATGAAATACTCTGTCAATGCCGCCATTGGAAGGATAGGAATGCTTCTCAGTTCTTCTGTTCTAAAATCACAAAATATAATTCAGAAAATCCATCCGAGAATGATGAGCGCTTCATTTAAAGACAAAGTCAGAACAACAATTTTCTCATGCAACACTCCCACTAATGTCACTGATGAAACTGACTTCTTTACTAGGCAATCTTCCCTGTCCGATGCATTTACAAACACAACGTTCAGATCATCGATGGAAACGTGATTGTACAAATAGGCTAAGTGGAAAAAAATGTCTATTTACTGAACTCTCTAAAAAAAAAGTACGACATCTAGCAGATATTCATTCGATAACAAGCCTCAATGCCTAAACAATAACTTTCATGAAAAGTAAAGAATACTAGTCTGAATTTTGAAGATCACACTTGATGTGTAATATTTTGCATGTGATTTTACGGGCTGTTTTCCTCATCTTTATTGTTTTTAGTTATTAGGCGTGAAAAAACAATGACGTCATTATTTGAATAACATCTTCCTATTTCTTAAAGGCCTTGTTTGATCAACAGTCTAACTTAAAAAAATGACCTCTCAAGGTGAATCATTTCTATGCCCAGATAAACAAGGGACACCTGAAGAAAACTGGATTATACAGCGGCCGAAACGTTGTGTTTCAACTAACAAAAATAAGGATGAGGACAAAAGTGCAAAAAATCAGACAGACTAAAAGAACACTCCTGTCTAATACTTGCCCAAATAACTTTAAAAAGTCTTTGATTTTTATATGTGTAAACAAGAAGTGTACAAGAGTGTTTTAAAGTTGATGGTATACTCCTCTTATGATGGAGTATCTTTCGATCACATAATCATTTCCGAAAAAGATTAAACTGGGTCTACGCAAAAATAAGAAGACAGACTAAAAGAACACTCTTGTCTCATACTTGCCCAAATAACTGTAAAAAGTCTTTGATTTTAATATGTGTAAACAAGAAGTGTAAAAACGTGCTTTGAAGTTGGTGGTATACTCCTGTTTCGAAGGGGTATCTTTCGATCACATAATCATTTCCGAAAAATATTAAACAGGCTCTACGCAAAGATAATAAGACAGATTAATGTGAGCATGGCAGATGTTTGTTTCCCAATAATGATATGGGCAATCACAATTCGGTAACTGAAACAAACAAGCTTAATAAAATTCAGTAGACAAATGAAAAACATTTAACAAATCAAAAATATGAAAATTTTATAATGACACAATTAGAAGTAGTAGCTGAATGCAAAAAAATTGAACAAATGAGTCAAAATCAGTTTGGAAGAAAAGCGATAAAATAAAAAGAAAAAGCAAACCCAGCCAAAGCCGGACTCCTGTTGCATAGCCTGGAGCAGGCAGCAGGAAGCACACGTCTTTGCGTGCACTTAGATAAAACATAGTTCTTGTTTTTTTAAACAAAATGGAGTCATCTCCATATTAATTGGCAAGACTAAGAGATAAGGACACCAGACCAAATACCTCCGTAGCAATATCTCATCAACAGAAAATTACGTCAGTATACGTATATGAAAGGCATGAATTGATATTGACGGCCTATCGATATAATTCTGCTGAAAAATAGAATGACTATTCTTACAAGCTGTACTCGTGTAATTACTACTGTATAGCAGTACCTTTTATATTTTAAGATAATATTTGAAGCCCAGTCCTGAAGAAAACAATACGAGCTGCAATGAAAACATCCAGAAGGAAGAAGCCTACTGGAGCTATACGGCCACATATCTCCCTTCTCACAAATCTTCCAAGAGCGGCGTCATCGTGGTGTAATGGTTAAAACGACGGACTGCTGAATCGTAGTAACCGAGTTCGAACTCCAGTCAGGCTATTACTCTCACTTTCGGACAAATACCCGTGGGGAAGTTATGAACCATCTAGTCCTCCCAGCTATGGGTTAAAATCAATAGCCTATAGAGATAGATGGCAAGAGCGAGTCCATGGAATTTTTATAATCAGTTCGACTTGATATTTAGGATAGATAGGTAACGGTTGAATTAAATCCGACGGTATGAGAAAAAAGGATGACAAAATATTAAAAAGTGATTTGCATGTGTCCGTAGAGGAATAGCATTAATAGAAAAAAATAATTACGTTTGACATGACACACCACACACACATATATATATATATATATATATATATATATAGTAAAATGCTGAACGAGGCTGTATACATCAAACATAGCAATAAACCCTTGGGAAAGGTATCAATCCAACAATTGCGTCACATCCTATTCGTTCAGATAGGATTTGTAATTATATATATATATATATATATATATTGTCATCAACAGACATTGTCATTGTATCGCAACTCTTCAGTGGGGCTAGATATGTGTGATGCATAAAGCAGGGATCGAAACCCAGCAAACTTTACGTCAGGCTTATGACATACCCCTAGCTAAACCTGTGACTCGACACCAACTCATGCATTTAACGTATATATGTATTAACTTTCGTATGTTTATATTTTACACCATTGGATAACTAAGAACTCAATTCGTTAAAGGAGCTTTGCAATATATATATATATATATATATATATAATGTTTTCATTTTTACATAGCTTTAATAAATTTGCGAAAGGTATAAATCCTAATATTATCTCACCAGATATGATTAAGTATTAGGACAGAATGAATTATCTTACCTTGGTAGGGTAACTGCTCCAGGAGAAGGAAAACTTTGAAATTCAAATCTGGAAAGCTCTGCGTAAAACAACTGACCTTATATAGCACCCTGCACGTCTAAAGAGGCTGGTATGATATACACACAGCTGCATTACTATATATATATATATATATATATATATAGCACTGTTCTTTTCCATCTTACGTCTATATTTTGACGGTGCTATTCCTCTAGCAAAACAGGTCAATAAGCTAAAGAATGTCAATGTGATTTTGCATCTTCTAATTTGTCTTATATAAATATATACATAATAATGATAAATAGTACATAAAAATGTCACCGAAAAGACTAAAAAGGAATGATAAATATGTTTCTTGGTTTAACTTTACATATCATATCATCTTGTAGCTCATGTACTTTGTAATTCATTAAGATATCATACATTATATATATATATATATATATATATATATATATATATATATATATATTTATTGATGTGTATGTATAGTCATTTTTGGCCCTGTGTAACTGGCGTTCAGTGACATTTATAGAGATAAACGTTTATAACTGCGCATGCGCAATATTTCCTAATTTTGGCTACAAAAAGAGCTCGCACACATTAGTCATTGATTCTATTACATGCCGAAACTATTGCAGTGTCTTCTTTTTACATCGAATTAATCCATCATTTTCTTCTCTTTCGCTGTTATTTCATCCGTCATCTCCGAAATTCTTTTCATCAGAGATCGAAAAAATGTTTCAATCGTGATAATAAAAATAATATGAAGCAGCGACAAGAAACACATGTAAAGTAGCAAATATTTGTAAAGGGATGTTATATATTTAAAATTGCTTTTTTACGTTTTGGGAGCTGCTTTGCTGGTAGTTGCTTTCGTTCTTGTGAATGCTCTTGCAGGTGTTGTTTCTGCATCCAGCCACAGGCACGTACACAGTTATACGTGAGTGTCAGTGGCTTTAAAATTACGAAATAAATGCCTTTTTATACCCTGATGGAAAGTAGCAATATCCTCAAGGAAGTTTGTGATTTAGGATGAGCCATATTAGATTCATGTTGGAGAAGGAGTTTAGATTGTGCTTTGTTTGGTTTGGTTTGGTTTGGTTTGGTTTCTTTTCTAATTGCATATCAACCTTTGTGGGTTATTTAATGCTATAGCCAATCTATTAGAAGGACAACAATCATCATCATTATCAAAGGCATCAAATCGTGCAGATAGCACGGATTTTCTTGACTCTTTTTCTCTCTCTCATAATTCCCTATCTTTCATCACACTTGGTATGTGTTCCAGATGGCATCTAAAGTCCCCACAGATCTTATCTGTATAAGTCTTTACTTTTCGGCCAACACTGGCGCAACAATGTACCGGAGTCCTAAGGAAATCTTGCAAATGAGTTTGTCCTTATCATTTCTAGCAGTGACCCACTTGTGCTGTTCGTCTTACATATATATGGGCTGAGCAAGCCGTTTTGAAATCCTAAACGTAGTTTTGTTTCACTTCGCTCTACGGTTTAAGGCAAAGACTCCGTCAATTCTCCCGTCTGCTTTGACTAAAATATTTGGGCAGAGTAGTCTCTTTAACCAAGATAAAACGAAAGAAGTGGAAGAGAGTACACCAAGAGGTTTTCGGTCTCTTAATATCTAGTGTGCAGTTACAATTTAATGTAGTTTTGTTTATATGGTTATCCAACAAGATACACATGTGCACATAACAGAGATAGAACTTTTGCAAAAATGTGCTATCATTGGCACCCAACCCTTTAGGCTTAATTCCAGTTTGGTCATCCTTTTAGATAGATTTTATATTACATGCATAAGTTGGATAAATGCCTACAATAGATAAATTTGAGAAGCTATTCAAATATTCTTAGTTAATAGATAAAGAGATAGAAAGACAGTGATTGGTTGATATATAAACCTAAAGAGATAGATAGATAGATAGATAGATAGATAGATGCAGGCACACATTCAAAAAAGCACTTATAAATCAAATGTGACCTTGAATGATCAGTTTCTTTAAATGCGTGATTAAATTATCCGATCAACTCTGATGAAAGAGGAACTGTACTTTACAGTGTTTATTGTCTAGAGTTTTTTTTTCTTGATCCATATTCCACGTATCAACAAAAATCTATTTCTTTGAATATATTCCTATCCCTATATAGAAAAGAGCTGTTTATGGCACAAAAAGTATACTGAACTGAGCAATAAAATTTCGATTCTGACGTCTTTATAATTTTAGAAATGGTTGTGCATTAAAGTCTGACCCAGGCTGAGATTTTCTGGCTCTGAGTTGGCCCCTGACTCAAATCATCTTAAAATACCAACAGGAGAAACTTGTTGCATTTCTCACTCACAAAATTTTAAAAAAACAAACAGCTGAAGTGAAGATTGGGGAAGTGAAGATTGAATATTTACTCGTTACGTGAAAAAACTGACCACAAATAATCGACACTGAAATATATAGCCTAACATATTTGTTTTAATATATACGTTAGAATGCGCATGGTTTTCCCACGAATAAGTCGATATATATATATATATATATATATATATACATGGAGAGAGAAAGAGACCGAGACTAGAGTGAAGAAAAATATTAAGTCTTAGATTTTATAACATTTCAAAAAACAAAAACAAACAAAAAATTAACGCTAGCAATGTAAAGTATAGTCAAAGCCCTTTGAACAACCAAAGAACTTTTGAATACTGTCTCTTGGAAATTGAAGAGCAGGGAAGGATTAATACTACTTAGACCCAAGTACTGTTAAAATCAACAAGAATACTGAAAAAATCCTGGAGAGTTAAAAAGACTCATTGCGCACGCATTTCAATGAAGGCTACTATTTACAGCTGGTTAGAAAGCCTTGAAAAATGAAGAAAACCCAACGAAAAATATAAATTATTGAGTAGTACTTTGAAATAAGAATTACAAAGTTTAGTAGTGTTTTGACTAAACTGACTTTAGATGTATGTTAGATGCTACTTTGTTCTAAAATGTAAAATATTTGCTGAATATCATATGTTATTTAAATGATAAAACGACCCTTAACTTGCAACTTACTCTTCCAGGTTTATAATTTTAAAAACAAGTTAAATACATTTCATTTAGGGGGAAAATTGTGTGTAATTTTGTTGAATGTCTTTGAATCAATAAGCTAGTATAAAATTCAAATATGTTTAAGAGAGCTAGAATACGTAGAGATATATATGTAGTGGGGGAAGAAGAGATTTTAAAATGACCAATTGTAAAGACACGTGTGTATTGCTGTTTGTCTATAAAACCACCCAACACCCAAAAGGCGTAAAAAAAAAAAAAAAACTCTACAAGTGAAGAAAACTCAACTATAAATGTAATTCATTGAGTTATGCTTTGAAAGAAAATGACAGAGATTAATAGACTTTTAACTAAACTGACTATAAATGCATGCTAGATGTTACTTTGTCTGCGAATGTAAAATCTTTGTTGATTATATGCTATTTAAACGAAAAGACGACACTTAACTAGCAGTTTAATTCTTCCATGTGTATAATTTTAAAAGCAAGTTAAATGTGTTTTTATTTAGGGGAAACTTGTCTGTAATTTTGTCTAATATGTCTTTGAATCGATGAGTTTGTATACTATTCCAATATTTTGTAGATTGCCAGAGTCTGTAAAAAAGTTTAGATTACATTGTGTCCGGAACCAGATAAATATGAATAAGAAGGCACTAACCCTTCCTAGAGGATTAATCTTAGCAATAATTAGTTCCCACTCGCTTTATGCCTTATTTAGTATATGTCTAGATAACGGCTCTGAAATACCAGTAGTCGGACCAAGATTTACAATAGTCCAGTGTATTTTCCACAGAGTAATCACGGACTTATACTAAGTTAAAACTTATCCTCAGCGAGGTTTTTTTTTTGCCTCACATGAAAACTAAACCTCCGAAGCCATGGGAAGCAGCATAGTGGATGTGAACTCTGACGGATAAAAAATTCGATGGGGCAACGACATGCTTCACCAGATACTGGGCGGATGAACCCTACCAGGCAACAGCAAGGATCAAACATTTCACTCAGGAAACTACTGTTAATCATCAGAGACGTTAATCTAGCCGTCACTTTAGTTTTGATTTTCTTTGTGCGACCCGCTAAAGAGTTCTCTTATTTAAGAAAACTAGGTTACATCTATGTCATGTGCGCAGATTTTGAACCACCTCTAACTCTGGTATAGCCACTATATTCCACCCATGATAAAAATGTCAAATCTAAATATAACACACCATGGGACTCAGACAACAGGCCTGGGTGTCATGATAGACTGGTGCTCTCCAGATAGCCTGCATGGGAGACCTGGGGGGCATCTGGCAAATGTTGACTGTTGTTTTTTCAGGTACTCGAACCACCAATTAAGGGACCTCACAAATCAAAGACGTAAACGCAAAACATGGACAAGGAAAGACGACCAACATGCTCTGCACTGCTATTTGAGGAGCAACCCAACACTAAGAAGATATAGAAAAAGAATTATAGAAATCTGGCAAGAATGTGCAAGTTTACAGACTAATCAAAGACTTGTAGACCAAATTAGGACAATAATAAAGAAAGGTTGGTTTCTGACCATGAAATACTAGAAATACGCCAGAAAACACGCAATGAACAATACACTATATTTTGACAAACAAGAACAGTTTAACCGAAATGAACCACCAACTTCAGAAAATAGAAACACCTCACGCCCAACACTAACACCAGAAGAAAAGATAGATTTAGAAACTTTAAAGATCATTACGAATGAATAAAAAACTAAATTGTCATCACTTAGAAACATATAATGGTGAACAATCAAGAAGGAAACGGAAATCAATAAATCAAGTATTAACATATCATCATCATCATCATCACATCGCGCCATCAGCACGGATATCCTTGAATTCTCTATCGTCCATTGCTTCCGGCTGGTCCTCGGGGCTTCATCCCGTATCGGCAGTGAACTGCTGTATATAGGTTCTCGCTGGTCGTCCTGCCTTTGATCGCCCATGTGAAGGTGTCCACAGAACATATACGCCAACAAAAAACATAACCGAATTAAATGAACAAATCTATGCAAGGGCAAAATTAGTTTATGAGAAAATCGGGATTCTCTTAAAAAGTACGAAGAAAAAATCAAAACCTTCATAGTAAATTCGACTGGAAAGAAAAAATTCGACAAGAAAAAATAACAATAATATTTGAGGAAATAAACCAGAAAGGACTGGCGAAAGAAGGAAGATTAAAAAGAAAAAAAAATACCAAAACATTGGTGGAGATGACAAAAACACTTACCAACAACCGGATGCAAGAGTAACTGAACAATTCTGGAGAAAATATGGCAACCAATAGAACATAAACAAATAGCATAATGGATAAGCAACATGTGAAAAGGACTCGAAAAAAGACTAAAAGCGGAAATAGACATAGATTTAACGAGAATGACACCAAAAATATATCAAACGCCAGGTCATGATTAAATGCATGGATTCTGGTTCAAGAAATTCACCACTATACTGGTTCAAGAAATTCACCACTATACATAAAGGACTAGCACTAGAAAGGAATAGAAGACTACAAGAAGCACACGTACTCGAATGCATGACCAAAGAAAGTACCAGACTGACCCAAAATGACACCCGGAAAGGAACCGCCCCAAACAACTACAGACCAATAACTTATCTACTTCTGATGTGGAAAATACTAACTAATCAACAAGAAAAAAAGAACTTGCAAAATTGTACACTTTTCTATCTCAGCTGACAGCACAATAAAATTGAAAGAAAGTGAAAAGAAGGATAAATACCTCGACCCTACAAGAGTAGTGAAAAACTGTGGAACATGAAAGTGACGTTTATACCAAATGTAATTGGTGCCCTTAGTTCAGTCACCAAAGAATTTATAAGGAACGAGCAGTGAAAATCCAAACTACTGTATGACTGAGATCGGCCAGAATACAGAGAAGAGTCCTGAAAACTTGAGGTGACCTGCTGTCACACAAACTCCAGTGAATGATCATCTGCTAACGCTGATGTAAAAAAAATTCTCAGATTAACAATAATAATGATAATTAACAAAAAAGAACTTAGCATCGAATTGAGTTTTCCATTGCTCAAAGAAAGCGAAAAGATCAACAAATGCATTGACTTTGACAGGGAATTTAGAATAGACAGTAGAACATGGCGTGATGTGGATATCAATTGTAGTTGGTGCTGCTAGAACTATCCCCAAAGGTTTGGCAAAATGACCGGAGGAGTTGGAAAACAGAGAAAAAATCCTGACCATTCAGATTACACCTTTACTAAGATTGACAAGAAAATGAGTTGTGGAGAAATGAAAAGAACATTTATTACTTATATTCCAGTAAAAGACCACCAACAAAAGTTGGCATAGAAGAAGAAGAAGAAGAAGAAGAAGAAGAAGAAGAAGAAGAAGAAGAAGAAGACTAATTGCAGCTATAGTAACTACAATAACAACATAAAGACAAACAGAAAAAAACATTAAAAAATTGAAATCTGAAATAAGTAAAAACAACTGTAAAGATACTTAAAGCGATAATTAGTCGAAATTGGCAACGAGAAGACCTGGGCATTCCTGTAAGAACTGCAATTACCTCAAATTGTCAAGACTAAAGCTGGCTGTAGAATATCATTTGAACACTGACGACCTGAATATGCCAATATGTTTAGTTCAGACCTACCAAGATGGGGGCTGCAGTTTCCCACCCAAACAGACAAAAGTTAGTGTCTACACGGCTTAGATACCTCAATAAGTTTACTTCAAAAGTATCAAGAAGAAGACAAGTCATATGAAAAATATGGAGCTGAAACGAATTAAATACGTCAAGTATCAAACTGAAGCTGATTTTATCAAGTCATATAAAGAAAAATTGTTTTCTAGAAGGCTTGAATTCTTCAACCAGTTTAGAACAAAATTTCAAGACTGAAGCTGATTTAACTAAGTCATAAGAAGAAAAATTAGTGACTAGAAGGCTGGAATTCTTCCATTAGTTTAGTTCAAAATATCAAGAAGGTAACAGCATTTATCAAGTCATATGAAGAAAAATTAGTGTCTGGAAGGACTGAATTCTTCAATCAGTTTAGTTGAAAAGTATCAAGAGTGAAGCAACATTTACCAAAATATATATAGAAAAATTGATGTCCAGAAGGCTTGAAATCTTCAGTTAGTTTAGTTCAAAATATCAAGACTGAAGTTGCGTTTACCAAGTCATACGAAAAAAAGAAAAATCAAAATCTAGAAGGCTTGAATTCATCAGTCAGTTTAGTTCCAAAGTATCTATACTAAAGCTACATTTACCAAGCCATATGAAGTAAAACCTGAGTGCTTATTCATACATTCCGCTTCTCTTTCAACACATATTTCAGCAAGTTTCCAATTTTTCAAAGAATCTCTTAAGAGATGCCATCGTGGTAAAATGACCAAAGCGCTGGTCTATGAGTTCGTACTCAAGTCATGCTATTGTGTTCCCTTTCGGACAAATATCTTTGCGAAAAGCATGAACCCCACTTATCCTCCAGCAAAGAGTCAAATAGTACC
>OY757928.1:36687331-36779831 GCA_963585895.1 Sepioteuthis lessoniana | reverse complement strand
TGGAACGTCGTTCCTTGATTCTCTTACCATTTATCCCTATCGTCCGTCCCTTCTGACATGGCCACTAGACTGCATCCAGCGTCTGCATTTAACCGATATATGTAAGTCCTTGATAGTCACCCAATCCTGGAGTGTCCATGTTTAGAAATCTATTGGAGAACAATAGTGTTAAGCAATGAAGTATCAAGTACCATGTTTTGAGTCTTTTGTATGACACGACCTGGAATTTATATATATATATATATATATATATATATATATATATATAAATGCTTTTCGTATGAATTGAGCACTCTGGTATCCGGTAAGGTATAAAGATGAAAACGAACGAAGCCAACAACTTAATCCCTTATTTTTCCCGTGCTGACGTGGTTCACTAGTTAGCTGAGCGTTATGATACAAAGGCTAACGTAAAGTTGGGCGGGTTTCGCTTAAAGCGAACTATGTGTCTAGCCACACTGAAGAGTTGTTATACAACGAAACTGTCTGTCTGTCAATATACGTGTGCGTATGTCAGCGCTGCTTGGTTTCTTTGGAATAAACAACTCAATTTTTACCACGTTTCTATCGTTTTCTTGAATGGATCTTCTAGCTCTTGATGTCTGTCGGTAATCTCATTGTTATCATTGTTCCAAGGTCTCTTCTGATCAAATTGATAGTGTCCTATTTATTGGTTAACTTCATCTGATTTTACATTTTTAGCATTATATACAAACAGATGAAACCATAAACATGTGTTTTCAAATTATTTTATTGAGAACTCTTACTTGAAACTATAATTGTTTAATAAGAATCAATGTTAATATTTCAAACCATCTACCTACCCACAAATTAAAAGCTAGTGACTTGCGTATTAAATAACTCCACCTGGATAGCTGTGTTGTAAAGACAACAAACCATACTTGATCAAATTTATCTTTTGACAAATTTACACTACCAGCTTGGCAAAATTTCATAGGGAGGTCCAGATTCACGCCCAAACAATATCACCCTAATCAGCTGGGATTGAAGAATACGCCGATTGCATCTATACAACGGATATCCTGGATATTACACGAAACTGTCGGAGGGTGAGGCTCCAATCTCAGAGCTTTGGGTAAAGTGGAGTACTCTTTAACTGTCCTTACTTCCAGGTCCACTTTTATGATTCTATCTATGAGACGAATAGAGCTAAATTCTCATTTACTATACTTGAGACTATTTAATTCTGTGAAAATGAATGAATAATGTTAAACAGAATTAATGTTCAAATTTTAACAAAATAATTAGATTTAAATAAAACCATTAAACAGCAATACTTTAAACTAGTTAACTGTGAACAAGCAACTAGCCACAATTAAAACCAGACAACTTTTAAAACAAATGAGTTCTTACTCATTTAAAAAAAGGTAGCTTTCGAACTATTCACTTACAGAACATATGTATAAACAGGATTTTTGCATTGAATGAAGCACAACTATTGATATGCAGTAAAACACAACCAAAGGAAACAATGCATACGTTCAGGGTGATATTGGAAAACTATCTTTGAATACAGATATGCTTTTAATCGAAGTGAAACTTTTTCACTTAGAAACCTCTTGCAGAAAAAAATGAAAAGCATCCATATTCATCGATGACTGGAAGTAATCAACTTCTATTAATGATCACACAAATGCTATTGTGTCATCAAAATTAGAATTAGGCCTGAAAAATAAGTGATTATAATTTCCCATTAGGGATACTCGAGTAAGATTACATGTACCCAAAGTCAAAATTATATGTAAAATTTACTTTTATATATTATTTATGTTTACTAAATTAAATAAATTCTTCTACTTAATCTTTTATACACAGTTTTACATCTATTTTTCAATATATTTAGTTAATTTTTCAATTCGAAATAATTTCCGCAATTTGAACGAGGTTTCTGAAACGAGTTAGTGCAATCTCAACCAAAAATTTATATTTGAAACCATTTTTTTTTTGTAAAATTTGAATCAGTTTTTAGGATTTGAACTAAGTTCTGTTTGGTTTCTTTGTTTTATGGCATATCAAACTTGGTAGGTCATTTAATGCCAAAGCCATTCTCCTTGTTCAATTTAACTCATCGCTGGGAGGAGGAGGGGGTTCATAACTTTTCCAATTTGCCCGAAACTGAAAGTAATGCGCGACTGGAGTACGAACTCGTTTACAACGATTCCGCAGTCCATCGCTTTAATCATTACACTACGAAGACACCCCCACTATATTTTGTCCTTTGAATCCCGTTTTTATAAAAGCATTTTGAATATTTTGGACAATCTTTGGTTGATATTAAAATGATTGTTGTCAGCTTTGTTGCAGAAAATATCGCTCCTCTCAAGGAATACTGCGAATGTTAAGATAAACTTTTTATAACGTTTCCTATTGACTTAAATGTCAGGTTTAATGTTGTGACAATAACTGTTAACCTTCACTTGTCGGTGTTTATGGCTAGTGCACTGGTTCCTGCATATATTGAAGGCATTCTTAATTCTCTTGTCCTGAGCTTAGAACTATTTTTTTAATGAGACGACTTTCGTTTTAATAAGGATAGCTTTGCGTATTTGGAGTATTCTTTTTGTTATTCGTTTTATATATACTTGTGTTTTATGAGATAATAGCAGTCATATATCTACAGAAGGTGTATGGCTTTCTGTGATATATTGATCGATATACTGTAGTTAGTGTTAAGATTCGATGAATGGCTGTCATATCTATTGAAGTAGGTATTGACCGTGTTACTAATATAAAAAGTAAAGTTTCTTTTATGATAGGTCCAAAAAATGAAAGTAGATACGATGATTCATAAATGAACTCTATTTTATTTAAAAATAAAGAGTTATGTAGCTTCTACAAATTAGCCGAACCCAATCTACGTTGATTGTGTTTAATGCTCAAAATATTAAAAAGTAGTTTAATTCTTTCATTCGCTCTCCATATAAAATTATGTTTCACCCATTGTGTATTTTTTGCGTCTTTACTTATTTGGAGACAAAATCATTAAAAGTTATCTGAATAGAGATATTACCCAATAATATAATTATGATTTATTCCTGAGACAAGAAACTTAAAAGAAGATTACGGGTCCTGGATGCTGGTATAATAACAATTAAAGAAATATTGATGTCTCCAGCTCAAATAATGAATTTTTACAGGACGTGTTCCAAATGACTGACGTTGCTCTCGTCTCAGTAATAAATCACTATCATATCAATGGGTTGCATCTATTCTGAGACACCATATATATAGCACTCTGGCGAAGGAATTGTCGGCCGCCGCTAGCGTAATGCAAAGCTCTTCGAAAGAATTGAGCACTCTGGTAGCCGATAGGGTATAAAAAATGTAAACAAACGGCTGCTGCTGCTGTTGCTAAATAAATACCTTAAGAATTCCCTCAGACAACGTGGTCCGCTTGGTGGTCGAGAGGTCTGAAACTTAGTCTAACGTAAAGTTGGACGAGTTTCGATCCCGGCTTCGAGCGTCCTGCGTGTCTAGCCACACTGAAGAGTTCTGATAGAACGAAACAGTCTGTCTGTGGATGACAACATATATATATATATATATATAATGAAAAAATATCAAAATTTAGACACATAGAAGCAAACTCACCTAAAGATAGACCAAGTTAAACTCAGTTTTATTTTACTTCGTTTTATTTTGATTCATAAAAAAACAATTTCTTGCAAGCAGCGATTGTGTCAATTATACTATATAGATGCACCACATGGACACTGATTGAGTGTATAGAGAAAATGCAAGACAGGATCTGTACAAGAATGCTACGAGCTATATTGAACAAATCCTGGAATCAACATTCCACGAAACAGCAGTTATACGAACACCTACCTCCTATCTCTAAAACAATCCAAATAAGACGGACAAAACCTACAGAACTGGATAAGCAAGGGCGAACTCATAAGTGACATTCTCCTATGGACCCTTCACACAGTCGTGCAAGTGTTAGCCGGCTAACAAGACCTCATCTATAACAGCTCTGTACGGACTCAGTATGTACTTTAGAAGACCTGCTGAAACTATTGATGATAGGGACTGGTGGCGAGAGAGAGAGTCAAGGAAATATGTGATAGCTGCGCGACTTGAAGATGATGAAGATTTAGATTTATAATTGAAATATCGAGATATTCCTCAGCCTTTCTGAGCTGATGTAAGACGATTTAAATTCTCATTTTTATAATAGTAAAATTAAATCATAGATTGTTTAGATTCTTTTTAATGCGTTATCAACCTTCGTGGAGTATTTAAAGCCAAACAATCCCGATAGACGAATAGTAACTATGCGATATACCCTTAAATGGAGGAAATTAGCATAATGGTGAATCTATTCGCCAATGGTCCAGGAGTCATAATAAAACCTTAAAAAATGTTACCTGATACAGACTTGCTTAACACTCAGCATTATAAGGTACCGATCAAGAGTAAAGTGGAGCAATCTAGGGAATGAAGTAGAGCCCTCCTCTATACCTCGGTATAGTAGGTGTTGAATAAAGGGTCTTCGGGTCACCCTCGACTACGGTCGCCAACTTTTACTTTATATTTCATTTCCCATGATATTTGTCAGTAAATGAACCTAATAAAACGATTGGAGTTCGATCTCACTTTCAATGATGTCACATTTTCAGCACTTTAGCCCCCACAGCCCTTATATATATATATATATATATATATATATATATATATATATATATATATATATATAATTTGTTTAAGTTACCTCGATTCCTACTTATTACCTGACAGGATGATAGTGAACACTGCCTTACAAATAGAATTTTGCTTACACATGCATATAAAATACACACACATACACACACACACACACACACACACACACATACACGCACGCCCTCGCGCGCGCGTTAACGCGTACATAGATACAAACATTTACCTGTAAATAAATAAAACGTACAGCTTATTGAATAAAAGTTACTTTTCTACTCAAACCCAAATACCTGGATTTCATTATTTTCAATCAGCATTGTAGAATCAGATCGAATATTGTCACATTATGTTTCTCACTTTCATTGGCTGTAAAAACAAAACAAAAAAAGAATATATGCCGTCAAAAAATGATTACAAACCGTTCACAAACTCCTATATAGTGGGTATATTCTGAAAACAAACTTATTTTTTTCGTTATCACATGATTTAAGTAATATACATTTTGATAGCAAGTTAAACCGAGTAATATCGCTTTTGATCGTATGATATTCTATCAGAAATAAGGAAATGCTGTAGCCGTTTGAGAAAGAATTATAAGTAGTTACCTATTTATGGGTCAAAAGTTACAGATTAGCTTTCGCTGTCTCTTTCTTTCTTCACACACACACACACACACACACACACACATATATATATATATATATATATATATATACCGCAATCGATTAATAGGATACTACTTCAATTCTTATTGTTTACCCAAGGATTTGGGCCTTGTTTCAGCTTAATCTATTCTATTCATTGAACAACTCTACCTATCTATCATTATATCAACATCTATATACGATAGCTGCTGAGATAAAGGCAGTTGATTCAGCGATGACATCCACGGAGGCGAGATGGTCGGTCGGCAAAGACTTGATAGGCTCGTTTAATAAGAAGTTAAGTGAGGGCGTTTTCCTCGGCAAGTAACAAGAAGATAATACCACCTCGAAATCAGTTTATTGAATCTTTCCGGCTTTTACTGTTTCCTTGAGGCCGGTCAAGCAGGTGTCCAAACACTGCGTCGATAAACGGCTTCTTAAGAATAGGGGAGGAAATCAACTTGGATTAAGAAAGAGAATGTGCTATTCATTCGGGCGCTGCCGTGCGTTGAAATGGGTCTTAACATCGTTATGTGAACCGCCTCTCTGCATCTCAGCTTTAATCCAAGCGTTCCTCTGTCCATCTGTCTATGGCTCCGTCTCTATTGAAGCTTGTAGTTATTCGTGTTTGAATGTATTAAGTATAGGACTTAACCCAATATCTGAGAGCAGAGAGAAAGAAGCAACAGTGAAATAACAAGCTCTACTGATCTTCCCCAATCAGACAGCTTCTCATTGATTCTGTCTGAATTTTTAAGATCAGCTAACATCATTGATATGCTCTAATTTTTCCAAAATGGCACAGAGAATTTTAAAGCCTAACTCGGACTGATTGAATTGAAAATGCTTTATTTGATTTTAAATTAATTTTAGCTAAAAATTGAAGTTTTAGGATTTTTCTACTGTCACAATGTCAGGATGTTCTAAGGTACTTGGTAAGACACTCGGTAGTAAGGCACCAATATTGGAGCTCTGTGAATGAGGATTCACTCCTTCATTGCCATTACTTCCAGGAATACTCGGATCTCGATGGTAGTAAATGATAGAATCCCAAATAAATGTTCAGTCGTTCTATTAGGAATTTTTCGCGATTAGATATCAACATATGATCCAATCTGGTTATTGCGTTTAAATTCGGACGAATACACTCGAGAAAAGTATGAACCCTCCTTTTCCCCTCTATTTGTTAAATATAATAACACTAATGTTCTTCTATAAGGAAGTATTTGATTTTAAGTAACCCACAAATATTTGTATGCCATTAAGCAAGAAACCAAACAAATATTTGATACTTGTCCTGTCGGCAATACACCGACTGCACCTCTTAGAATTAGTGTCCACGGTACGACTCTAAACTGAATCTGATGAGGAGACCATTGCCTTGAAATTTGAAGGGATCTGGAGTACACCTAACTGTCATGGGGACATATCCTACCATACTCCAAAGATGGACTCGTTCAACATAGACATTTTCTCCGAGCTAGCTCGTTCAGGGAAGACAACTTCTCGTTTCTTACGAGACATTTGACAGACAGACTGCAAACCGAGAACGGCTAGTAATTCTTTTGTATGACTTCCTTTTTTCTGCTAATACAATAACGTTCCCCTATCACCTGCTGTTTGAGTTGTTCTTCCACCGGTCTTATCTGAAGACCACAACACTAAAATTGACATTATTTCTAAGCCCAGTCTTGTCTGGTGTGATAGGGTTTCATTTATGTCTTAAATTGAACTGTTCAGTCATTTGCCAAATATTATCATTATTGTTCATTTGGAACCATACAGCTATATGAAAGTTATCAAGTATTACGTTGTAATACTTAATTAATAGAATCAGTAATATCAAATGATAATATTTTTAAACATTAAACTGTTTGCAAATAATGAACTCAAACAACTTATTTGGTTACCTACAGACTATTCACTTTTAAATCATATATATATATATATATATATATATATATATATATATATATATATTTATATATATATATATATAATTTTATATAAAAAGATAAAAGAAAAAGAAAAAAGACAAAAAAGACAAAAAAATATTTTTCTTCTTTCTTTTTATTTTTATATAATCTTTTTTACCTCTGTTCGTTGATTTTTGATGTATTCTTAATCTCAGATTAAATATACGACGAGAGCTGTTGCCACGAAGCACTCAAATTGAATACTCCTTAAATTGGATATTCTCGGATTATATATATATATATATATATATATATATATATATATATATATATACACGAGTGTGAGTAAAAAGTAATCTCTTTTTCTTTATTACAAGAAGAATAATAACCAACACAGGAACATGTATCACATATCAAAATAAAGATGGTCCTCTGTAAATTACATTTTTACATAGTCTTTGTTTCCGTCAATATCAATGTTCTACCTTCAAATGAGAGTATGTATCCCTGATTCGTTAATTTCAGTTGACTGTTCGTTGAGCCACTTTATCAGCGCAGTTTTCACTTCATAGTCACTGGTATAATGTTTGCCTCTTGTTTAATGGGGTCAACAACATGATAGTTTGAAGGCTCTAAATCTGGTGAGTTTGTAGAACGCGGTTAAGTTGTCCACCCGAATGAGTCTCCCTTGTCTTGATGCTTGTGTGTGGCTCAGCATTGTCATGTAGAAGAAGGACATTACCGATTGGCAAGTTTTACCGCCTTCTTACTGAAGTGCATTTTAATAGAAATATTGAAATCGTATAAACGTGTAATTTATTTGTATTATGATTACTTCTTTAAAGGTATAATTGCTTATAAATGAGAACCACTATTTACATGAAACCATACAATATCTTGCAAAAAATAGGATAACATAGAAACATTTGAAATAATAATTCTTTGTGCATATTACTCAGATTAATAATAGTTGTTATTTACGTGAAATCATAAAACTGCTAGAAGAATATATATATATATATATATATATATATATATATATATATATATATATATATGTGTGTGTGTGTGTGTGTGTGTGTGTGTGTACATATTTATATATATATATAGGTTTCGATAGACATATTTTAAATTATAGAAATTTGTATATATTTACTGGCTAAAGAATAGTAATTATTTTCTTGAAAGTATACAGTTAGTTTCAAAAAAGACTGTATCCGACATTTAATAATCTATCATAGTTTACACACCGTAAAACCAACCAACCAACCAACCAACCAACCGAATAAGATGTTAAAATATATCATGAATTCATGAATAAAAATGGTTCCAAATGTTACGTTCCTTCACACGTATAGGCAACTTTCACATGTTCGGAAATAAAATATATCTAGATAAACAGAAAAACATTTAATGGAGAAGAGTATTGTACTTAGGAAATAAATATATGCAGGTTTTAAATTCCACAAGTATATTTTAGAGAAAAAAAGTTTTGGCGTTAACTGAAAAGCAGTTAGTTTCGGTTCCGTTCAGTTTATTGGTTTAATGGCATATCAACTTTTGTGGGTTATGCAACGCTAAATTAGTTATTGTAAGAGAGCAGTAGTGGTATTATTCAACCCACAGCTTGGGTGGGGGAATAATATCCATAACAAGGGTATTAGTACGCAAGTGAAACTAATAGAGCGACTGAAGTATGAACTCACATATTACCAAGTCTCAATTCAACGTGTTGAACACCAAGCCAAGGGAATCTTCCAGGTACGTTTCGAAGCCTAGAAAAACCTCTCTTAGTACGTGGAGCAGTAAAGAGCCCTCCTCTATTCTAAACTGACACCATCGTTTCGTTCCATAGCTGTTCTCATTTTTAGAAGGTAATGTACTGGTTTTAGAGTTTAGGTCCGTGTATACAATTTTGGAGTTTTTGTGGGGAACAATGTCGAGAGCAGATTTGGTATTGAGTTATCTTTATGGTTTCTTTTTGGTTTGGTAACCAGTAGAAAATAACCTTTCTGGTACGGCTCTTGGAGTATAAGATATTTAAGAGTTTGATGATTAAAAGTTATTCACTTTTCTAGTTTTGATAGATGAAAGTACAGAGAATGAATCAGCATGGATGATGTATATTTTTGAGTAGCTTGTCGAGCTAATGTTAATGCAGGTTTTCATTGTAAATATGGATGTTTTCTTGATCAATACTTCTCCACATCCAGTTCTGTTGCTGTTTTAGAAACCATCCGTATAAATGCTGATTATTTAAGATATTTTCTTTGATGTTTTTCTTGACAAATAAAAGGGTTAGTATTCTTTTTGCTGAGTATGGTTAGGTCTAGGATTATCTCTGGTTTCTTAAATAATCAGTAGGGAGAGCTTTGTTTTATGGTATCAGAGGTGTTTACGAGTGTGATTTCTTCTTCGGTCGGAATGAGGTTTCATACGGAGACGATAAGTTTTGTATTTTTTTAACCTTTCTTTTTTGTTAAAGACAGGTAGTTGTTTGTGGCTAAAAATTCAATCCTAAGTATGGCTCGTTGGTTTTAGGTCAGCTCTACCAAAAATATAGAGTAGCTCCCCATTGATCAGTTGGAGACAATTACCTCCTGTGACCGGGAATTGTGAGAGTGACCGGAAATGGGACTGCAGCTATGATACCAAGGGATGGAAGAGGGAATATTTTTTGGTCAATTTGAACTAAAGTGACTGCTTTAGGGTAGAATTATTTCTCTAACCTCCCTTGAATAAAACTTCATGTTATTTCAAACACCTTGGTCTGCTTTTTTCTTTCAGTCTGCTATTTTCATTTGTTTGTTATGTTAAAAAAAGTAACAAAATTGACGACGATGGATATCGAAACACGTGAAAATATTCACCACGAGGGATTCTTCTTAAAGAACAGATAACTTTAGATTCCTTTCAAAACACGGAAGAGGATTCAGATTTTGATTTTCAGACGTTGGATTTGATATACACACAAAATACATTTCGGTACGTTAAAAACGTAAATTATTCATTGACAAAATATATTTTTTTCAAAAATTCACATTTCATATGAAATTGTAAAGAATGGACTCAGTAAAACAACAGCTTTTGCAACAGCAATTGCAGTTGATCAAAAGGTTTATAGAGCGACTAAGTGCACTCCAGCAAACTTCCTTAGAAATGAAATGTCGGAAGAGACTCTTGAACATTCTATCGCAGAATTTCACTACGATACGGTCGGGAAATCGAACTTATCGATATGTTTCGCCTGTTTTGTGTATCTCTTTGATATGGATTTTAGAGAACAAACAGACAAGTAGAAGATGAGGCTTATCTTTCGAAAAACTGGCCAATGACACATGATACATATTCTATCAAAATTCTGCCGAAAGACTAACGGGATTGTATTTTTAGCAGAAACAGTGGAGATCTTCAAACAGATTTTTGGTGAGCCGACTTCACTTTTCAACGCCATCTTCATTTGCCCTAATATCACAAGTTGTGATACAGTTGATTTCACGACTTCTGAAGACACGAACACTAAGCGGTTTAAAATCATTTTCCTCATAGATAAACAGTTCAAATGCTTGATATTTGCATGTGAGTTGAGGTCTGCCGGTGCTAGGAATGACCGCACTAGTTTTCTATCGAAAATAGAACAAAATGCGAACATTATATATCAGCGACTCACGGAGGAATTTTATTGGCTGGTGAACATTAAGCATGATTTTGATAGGGTACAACAGTTAGTACCTGCAACAACATCCTCAATCAACATCATTCAAAGAGAGCAGTACTCAATATAACCTAGCACAACACCAAAGAAACCTTCATCTGGTTTCTGGAATTGTGGTGGCTTACATTCTGCTCATAAATATCCGTTCAAAACGCACCGCTGCCACGAATGCAACCAGCAAGGACACAAAGAGTGATTCTGCACCCATCAATACACAAAACAAAACACAAGCAACCTCATACCAAACACAGATGGAAAAGGAAAATACTCAGTCTGCAAGCAACTGTTCTCCCCAACTCCAATAAAACAAAAAATAAGTGTCTGTAAAACTGAAAGACCATTCTTTTTGGTTACAATTAGACACTGCCTCGGACATAAAACTCATCTCACAGAGACTATGGAAAACTATAGACCAGCCTAATTTAACATCTACAAAATATGAAACACGGAGTGCATCTGGGAATTTTGTCCACATCACTGAAGAATTGGCCAACAACAATCAAAACTGAAGACAAGAAATATCCTGATAGATATGCATTTCAGATTCGAGAAACAACCTATTGGTTTTTGATTTTATCGAGTCACTGGGTCGTCTTGACATACCATTCAATTCTGATTGCAATGAAGTTTCCAGATCCTCAGCTCAGAGTACCGTTATGGAGCAAACCGATGCCATCATCAAGTGTTTTTCCTCAGTCTTTAAGAATGACCTCGGACGCTGCACTTAAGCTGAAACTACACCGGCACTTAAACCATCTGCTACAGGTATTTTTTTTACTTAAATGACCAGAGTAGTTATGGTCCCGGATATGTGTAGGTTTTTCTGGCCCTAGCAATACCCTGAGTTTTATGGTCGTCGTCGATGCCCATTCCAAATTGTCAATCTTTCTGTTAAAAAATACGGACACCTCTTACCGTTCTGAAATGACTATTCAGTCAACATGGCCTTTCCTGAGACATTTGAGTAGGACTAAGGAACACAATTCACTTCGGAGTTGTTCCGTCATTTTTGCAGATCCAGTTTCATAAGACATGTCCATTTACAACCCTGCCACCCACAATCCAATGGCCAAGCAGAACGTTTTATAAACGCATTTAAACGTGCTCTGCTAAAGGCAAAGGGTGTGGGAACACCAACAAAGGAGATATTACAAGCATTACTTCTCTCATATCAGACAACGCCAAATGGCACTGTAAAGAAAAGCAAATCACCAACAGAGGCACCCATCGGACGAAAGCTCTCAACCACACTGGAGGCTTTATACCTACAAAAACAACTGAGATAAGACACTTTTGCCAAAATAGAGGACAATATTTTTCAGTAGGCACACCAGTGTTTGCGAAAAATTATAACCCTGGAGCCAAACTGAGCACTAGGTACCACACACTTAAAGAAAGGACAGTTTGTCTATAATGTTCAAGTTGGAAAGTAATCTAGGCACAGCATAAAAATCAATTACATCCCAGATACGTCAGGAAAAACATAATTGAACACACGCCAATCGTTCCATTCGAATTGATAATACACACATTTGACTATCTCCATTACCTCCAGGGGGTGTCCTCGTGGTTTAAGGGTTAAAGCGATGGACTGCGGAATCGTAGTACGCGAGTTCGTACTCCAGTCGTGCTATTACGTTCACTTTTGGGCAAATACCCTTTGGAAAGGTATGAACCCCCTTATCCTCCCAGCTATGGGTTAAATAGTACCACTACTGTTCTTCTAGGAGAATGGCTTTGGCATTAAATAACCTAAAAAGAGTTGATATGCCATTAAACAAAACAAAAAAACATCCATCACCTCCCGTGCAGACAAATGCGAATGCCAGTAGAACAGGGCCTTGCAGGACTAGCCAAAGCGAAATCGCACAAAAGGGAAGCACCTACAAGCGTTCTCGCTGTTGTTAATTACTCAAAAAAAGGAAGGTATCAGGTGAACCCTAACAAAATTAGAGAGTTGCTTCCCATTGATTAGTAGGGGAAATTTACCTCCTGTCACAGGAAATTGTGGGAGTGAGTGACCGGAAATGTGATGCAGCCATGATACCTTGGGATTGAACAGAGGAGATTTCTAGGTCACGCACAACTTGAATTAATGTAACTTTTTTAGCATTTATCTCCACTGCACTTAATAAACCACCTTATTTTTTCCAACATCTGTGTCTGCTTTTTTTTTCTTCAGTCTTATTTTATGATTTAGTTGTTATGTTTTTAGCGTAACAGTTTGAAGAGATTTTATTTAGCGTAATCTGGGATGTAGTAGAGGTTCTGTAGCCTGGGTGTATAGATTCTCCACTGGGGATGTTGTGAAGGCATCGCGGACAAGTTTTAATCCTGCATTTTGGATTGGATTTAGAGATTTCTCGTTGCATTTGCAGGCTGATCTGTATACAAAAAAAAAACCATCGTCAGTTATCGAGTTGATGAGTGTCTTTCATAGTTTTGATAATGTTTGCCCGTCTAAACCCAATTGTGTAGGCTATCAACTCGTAGAAGTTTGGATATTTTCGTGCATTTTGTAGGTATTGTAAATAATGGATGAAACTTTCTTTTTGTAATCGAAAATTATACCCAGGAATTTGAACTGGTCGACAACAAGTATTTTCGTTCCCTCTGTTTTAAGCGTAGAATCGTTATGTTTTTTTTTTAAAGATGTACGCATCGAGTTTTCCTTTGGAAGAACCTTCAAGCAGTTTGTGATATTTTTAGTCGATATTCTTGATGGCTTGATATTCTTGAGGTTCTGCTTTGCGAATGTATCTAGATCTAGAAATGATATAGAAGTCACCAACCCATAGGTAGTCATAAATTGCAGTATTCAGACATTTAGTGACGTTCATTTTCATGTTAAAAAGGTTCATCGGTGTATACTCCTCTGATGGACTTCCTTTTCGCGATTATGTATGTTTGAAGCGGTTGATTTGAGTCAGAATCAAAATCTTTTGTATGAGAGGAACTTCTCGAAGAAATTGTGCTTTCTGCCTCTTAGCTCTAGATCTTGCAGGTCCTTTATCAAAACATATTTTCAGGTCTTCTCGTATACCTTCTTTGGTCGAAAAAACTGCAATGAGAAGCTGCTTTGGGGTTATTTACCCTTTTATAGATTTTTCACAAAAATTATTTACAGTGTATTTTGCGATTGAATAATTTTTATGACGCCAGTTTTTACATATCCAACTTCATTATCATCATCCTCAACAAGGGATGCCGACAGCAAAGAGACCTTTCGGTCTCTTTCATCCCTATAGTCCATCCGATTTGTTTAGTCCTCTAGGTGGCAGACAGTGTCCTCACAGAGTTGATGAATGAAAGGTTTTCTTGGGTCTCAGTACGGTATCCTTGCCCCTATTTAAGAAAAAGCTAGCTGGAACTACATAAGGGTGCTACTTTCGTGCTCTATTCAATAATTCCAGGGAACAGCACCTTTCACAATGGAACGAAAAATCTTCATCTGACCAAGAAGATTTTGAAATGGTTTATTTATCCTTTCGGTTCGTCCTAAATAGAAGTATCGGTATCATAACAGACAGCTTTTTAAGCATCTTAAGTGCATTGTTCATATAAAACATCCATAAAAACAAACTATAAAAAAACTTTTTTTCAGTTTAGATATTAATGACCCAACAAAACCTTATTGTTAATTCTATCAGATTTATTGTTAAGGAGGCATTTTTATTTAGAAAGTAATTATGTTTGATTTCTTCTCCGAACATAATCTACGATTCCTTAGTTCAGTTTCACTCGATTGTATTCTTTTTAATATTTCCAGCCAATAACTAGTAAATTGATTGGTTTGCTTTGGTTTGTTGGGTTTTATGGCATATCAACCTTCGTAGGTTATTTAACGCCAAATCCATTTTTATGTAAATAATATGTTCTATTTAAAACAATTCAGTTTAGCATAGGTACACAGTTTAATTGTCAAAAACATTTCTATTACAAACTATTCAAGCAGTTATATGTAACAATTCAGTTAAGTGTAAATACAGTTTCAATGTCGAAAAACAGTTCTATTTCAAATAATTCACTTAAACATAAGCACCCAGTTTAAATGTAAGTACGGTTTAATCGTCAAAAGCATTTCTATTTCAAGGTATTCAGTTTACTCAAACAATTCAGTTTAGCATAAGAATGCTGTTAGTTCAATTTAACCAATAGATAAGACCATTATCAGGTGCTACCACTCCGGGCTACAGTGGACCTGGGAGCGATTGCAATGAAGGGGTACTCTGCATTCCCCAAAGCTCCAGCATTGCTGGAACCTCACCATCAGATCGTTTAGTGTTATATCCAGGACTCTCGCTAGGGGGTTCTTACCCCTCTGCAGAGAAGCAGTCGGTGTATTCTACAGCCCCAGCCGACTGCGCAACTAGTGATTTGAGATGAGCCGATATTACTGGTGATTACGCTAGGGTGAGTCAACAGTTTTGCAATATTTTTTTAGAACTTGAAGCACAATTCGGCAGCTCTTAAGATGGTGAACTAGATTGGATTGTGAAATGCTCAGCTAGATTAATACTTTCCAAGTGTTACTCACTGGATTCAGTTATATGGCTTGGACCACAAGTCTTACTTGAACGTGCCTAATCGTCTATATTTTGCAATTAGAGCAAACTTTCTTTACCTATCTGGTTACTCTCCAGTGATCATCTCCGTCTTCTTCATCTTTCGCATTACAAATATTACTGGTTATTTCTGTAGCGTGATAGCCCAGTTGGAACTTGTAAAGCAAAATTGCCAGTTTATCTGTGCGGTTTTCTAATCACACGGGGTGAAGCAATATTGAACGTGTCCGCGCATTAACTACCACGATGCTACCAACTACAGTAGGTAAATCTCACCACTTGAACAGCTTTGAACACGGGATATACGTGCTGCATACTAGCACGTCGTAAAATATTGCAAAACTTTACACTCACTCTGGAATTTTTATTGATATAAAGAGTGATAGTTTAACAAAACGGTTCAAATAATAACTACCTTACGCTTCCCCGGTTATTACAGGAAAAGATAACATCGTAAAATTCGATGGAATTAAACGTTTTTCGAAGAAAATCAGATCCTTAGGCTGTCGACATTAACCCAAACCCTTGTCAGTTGACGCCTTGGAAACCTCGATCTATTTTCCGCCGAATTACGCGCGCATTTAACTCTGTATCCTTCCGCGAAAAATACGCTATTCATCGGCAGCTAAAGAAGGTGAATAGTCCGTAAATAGAATTACCTTAAGTCCATTTGTATTTCAATCATTTGCCATTTCACTGTTAACAGAAAGACGTGGAATAAAGAAAAAGAGTTGATCGACGTTGAAGAGAAAAGGAAAACAAAATAATTGAAAAAAGGAACAAAAAAATGGTGACAGTATTTAAAAGAAAAAAAATGGAAAAGAAAACGGAAATGATAAGAAATAAATATATAAATGGGAGCTCAACAATTTTCTCATTGCGACTAAGTTTTCTTTCTCTGTTGTATATGTGTTTATTTTCTTTCGAGATTAAAAAAAAAAGTCTTTTTCAATAGAACTTAGAGCTTTCATTGAACTAAAAAGGCATTTAGTGAAAATAACATCGTGATATCAAGGTATCCACATTTGATTTTACACACACATACACACATTAACATATTCTCTCTCTCTCTCTGTCTCTCTCTCTTTCTTTCTCTCTCTCTCTCTTGCATCCACACGCACACACATACACACACTAATATGTATATATATATATGTATTCTTCATTTACATTGCCTGTCTTTCTGTCTGTTTCTCTATATGTCTCTCCCTCTTTCTCTCTCTCTCTCTATAAATATATATATATATACGTATATACATATCTTTCAAAAACTTTGTCTACCTCTTTAAATCTTTATGCACCTCCTTCGTGTTCCCTCTATATACTTCTTTCTCTAACTCTGTGTCTATCTATCTCTTTCATCCTTTCTCTTGCCCTTTTGCTTTGAGTTCTCTTTCTATTTTTTAATCAACCACTTTCTCCGCTGGTCACTCGTATAATTCTCTCTTCGTCACTCTCCAACTAATTCTATCCTTGTTTCAATGTGCACTTTACTCTATCAAACTCTTTCTCTCAACTTCAGCTATTTTCCTTGCTTTATAGTAACACTTCTTTTTCGGACAGCCAAATCTCTCTCTCTTTTTCTCTCTCTTTCGCAATCTATCTATCTATCTATCTATCTATCCTTAATGGAAATCTTACGCACTCATTCTTTCTCAATCAGTAACTTCAATTCTTGCGCGCTCTCTCTCTATACATCTCTCTCTCATTTGCTCTTTCTCTTTCCCCCCTCTCTCTCTCCCCCTCTTTCTCTCTGTATCATATATATTATTTCTCAGTTTATAGCTCTCTCTCTCTCTCTTTTTCGCTATTTATCCATCTATCTATCTATCCTTCCCCACTGGAAATCTTACGAATTCGTTGTTTCTCAGTCAGTAGCTTCAACTTTTGCTCTCTCTTTCTCTCTCTCTCTCTCCCTCTCTTTCTCTCTCTCTCTCTCTCTCATTTGCTATTTCTCTTTTCCTCCTGTCTCTTTCTCTCTCTCTCTCCCTCTTTTTCTGTCTGTATCGCATATAATCCTTCTCAGTCTCTCTCTCTCTCTCTCTCTCTCTCTCTCTCTGGTGCCTGGAGATAGTTTCTAGAATAGTAAAAAGATTACTCGTTTCGAATAAATTCTTTTTCAAGTCTCCTTCTTAGGGACATCACGAATTTTGATTTTGAAAAGAATACAGACTTTTGGTTTCAGAAAAGTGTCTTTTTATTTTTTTCATTTTTGTTGTTTTTGCTTTTTGTTGTTATTTATTTATTAGTGTATTTTTTCCATTACATTTTATTTTTTTGTGTCTTAAATCACTGTTAAGATTACGTGTTGCTGTCAATCGCGTTACTGTCGCTACCTGCAATAGAATAAATCCAAGCGTTGTTTGCTGGTCGAAATGTATTTGTTATTTCATCCTTCAACTTATTTTAAGCAAGCAAACATCATAGTTTAAAAAAGGTGATTTCTTCAGATAAATAAGTTAAAGAAAGAAAGGCAAAGTTACGTGTATGAGTTTTCTTCTAATGCTTTTATCGTTTGCATAAAAAAACTGCAACCATTCCCTAATGTTTTATCATGATTAACATCAAATTGGTCCGTTTCGATGGAGTCAGAAGCATCCGATTTTACTAGGTAACACAAATTTTGTTCCTGGATAATAAGAGCTTTTTCTTAATTGCTTATATGATAAAAGTATAGAAAATTACATATATATAAACTTGGCTTTTGTGCGCTTGATAACACTTTATAATACAACTTGTGTTTCTGAGTAGTATGTATTTCTTGAATGTTTTTATAATAAACGTATAGAAAATAGCTATTATTCCTTTCAAACTTAGCTCTTGTACCCCGAATGAAACTATGCATTTAACTTAGGTTAGTTTTGGCACAAAGCCAAATGTATGAAATACTCAGTAAGAATCAAACTCTCTAATAAATTTCGGCCAATCTAGCTTCCTAATTATTACACCACGTAAGGTGTCCTGAACAACTCGATGTAATACGCATTTCCCACCAAGAGAGTAAGGGATTTTTCCTTATTACACATGTAAAAGTTTATAAAATAGACAATAATCCCTTCAGACGCTACTTTTGAAATCTGAATAATAGCATTCAGAAATTAACTTATTTTATAAGTAGTTTTGACTAGGTCTTGCTTAGTTGTAGCACAAGGCTGGGTGTAGGAGGACCTAATAAGATTAAAAATCACTTTTAGTTGTTTCCTCATCTAAACTGTTTACCATTACAACATCTGAAAATTTTCTTTTACAATTGTTAACTAATTCTTGTTTAGATACTGGCTATAAGCAGAGGACGCCTTATTAGAAATGAACTCAAAAGTCATCGTCATCATGTCACGCCATCATCAGGGACTTCCCCGATCCTCTCTCGCCACCCCTCCCTATCGTCCATTGCTTCCGACAGGTCTTCAGGGCTACATCCCGTATCTACACTGAGCTGCTGTATTTACGTTCGAACCGGTCGTCCTTTCTTTGCTCGGCCATGTGAAGGAGTCGACTGGAGTACATCACTTATGAGCTCGCCCCTACTTCTCCAGCAGTGTCCCACATGTCTGGTTCGTTTAATTTTGATAGTTTTCGTGATGGTTGGTGGGTGACGATACAGCTGCTGCTTTATGGGTTGCTGCCTCCAGGACTTGTTCAATATTGCTCGCAGCATTCTTGTGTAGTTGCTGTCAAGCTTTTTCTCTATTCGTTTCGTAAGCGTCCATGCAGTGCATCCATATAGCAGTATTGACACGATTGCTGCTTGGAAGAAACTGCGTTTTATTTTATCGGTCAGGTCTGACTCCCATATAACCGATAGTCTTTTGGTGGCTGTCCATGTCTTTGCTAATCGCCTGTTGATGTCAATCTCGGCTGATGAGACACTGCTTCCTAGTAAGGTTAACTTGTCAACTAGTTTCAGAGAGCTACCGTTTAGTGTGGAGATGTCGCCTGTTTGGTTAAAGCAAATTTATTCCGTCTTGTGTGCATTGATATGGATGCCGATGCCTGCAGCGGCTCGTTCCAGACTAATTAGGAGGGTTTGGGCTTGGGCAGGTGCATTTGCTAGAAGCACTATGTCATCGGTGTTGTCGGCGTCGGTAATTGTTTTGCAGAGTACCTTCTGATTCTTTCCTTTGTTAGCTTGAAACCGTTTTCTTTGATTTTATCAATAGATGTTCTAAGCACGAAGTCTATACCGATGATAAAGAGTCACGGTGCTTGTGTTTCTCCTTGCAGTACACCTGCGACAATGTTGAAGTAGTCTGTGTCTCCATTCGGAGAAATGACTTTTACTTTGGGGTTTCTATAGAGAATTATTATGGCTGCGACTGTTTCTTTTGGTAGGCCGTAAGCGAGTAGAATTTGCTCCATCTTTCCTCTGTGAATGGTGTCAATTGCCTTCAAACTCACAAACTCAGCTAATCTAATTTGATAACCATCATAACACATGTGGTGCATTAGGGTTCTAATTTTTAAGCCAGATGTGTGGGGGATGCTGCGGAATATACTGAATTAATCTCTGAAAAGAGTAAACCCTGTCGACAACCAGTGTCTTGATATGACACTAAATTATTTGACAATTAAACTCCTGTCCTTGAGGTTTGGGAAATATGGAGTACCTATCATCATCATCATTCTTTGGTTTACTTTTGAACCAGAGTGGTCGTAAGTGTTAGGTTACAATCAATGACTAAAATAGAACTGTTTGACCTGTGGCCCTATTAGGTCGGATACTAGTCAGAAAAAGAAACCGAATATGTATATTGGAAAAATAGAATAGTATGGTGTAAACGTGTAATGGCGCAAATAAAATGGAGATAAAAACTGTGTTATTTTTTATGAGAAGGAATTTAACAAAAAAGCATTGTTTAAGGAAAACAGAAAAGCTAACATACTTAAATTGTTTAGATTAAAGCAGTCAGAAGATAGGTTAGATGTTTTGAAATATCGCTGTAAATGAATCTACGATTCCAGAATAAAGCCAAAACCTGTAAATCATCAAAAGTGACTCAATATGAAAATCTAAAATTTGAATACCCTATTTCCTAAATTCGGACATGGACTTTTTGTAATACGCGTCTTCAGAAAGTTATTAAAATCCAAATTAGGAGAAAATTGGGATGCTTTTTTCTGTTTTTCGTTTTTGTTGTTTTTGTTGCTTTTAGGTTTCGTCCCTGACCACCCTTCAGATGAAGATATACATAAAATGAGAGGGTAGGTCCTTGGTGGGTAGACCAGCAGAAGACGATCAGAAGGCAGATACTAGATTTTGTGACGCTCTGGGCACTTCTGAAGTAGTCCCGCCATTTGAGATTGCCTTGTACTTGATTATAGGCAGCAGGAAAAGAAAAGCTTAAAGATTATACGGGAAATTGACGGACTGTTTATTCGTGAACTAGTGTCTGACTAGAACTAACCACCCCCAGGATGGGTGAATATATGCATCACTTTCGATAGGCATTTTTTCGTACTAAATGTTGTTAATTTTGAAAGCCGTGTTTTGTTCTCTAAGTTTGGGCGTTAATTATTTTTTTGGTTACTTAGAATTGCGGTCTCATCGGGCTACTCATCGACTGGCCACTCCGATTAGTGATTGATCTGTTATCTGGATGAAAAAAAAAAACGTGGGCAAATAACGACTTAGTCGTGTCAGCCGAAGACTTGGCCAACCAACAGATTGGTCGACCGCTTGGAAGGAGAATCATTTTAGTGTTTGATGAGGACGGCAATTCGGTCACAAAACATTTAACTGTAGGAAAAATAATGAGGAATGATTATTTGAATTTTTACTTTTACTTAGCAATACATAGAACCATTTAATCGCGTACAAAGATTGAATGCATAAATTAGCCCAGCCGGCTGGAGCTGTAGAATAGGCCAACTGCGTCTTTGCAGAGGGGTATGTCTAACCCAATGAGTGTTCTGGATATGACACAAAACAATCAGATGGTGAGGCTTCTGTTGTGCTGGAGCTTTGGGAATGCAGAGTACCAATTCCGTGGCTCCCAAGTCAACTATTGCCCGTAGTGGTTGCAACTGATAAGTTCCTATCTATGAGTTAAATACAACTGTTCGGTATTTAAACTGTGTACAAACAAAATATTCCTGTGGAATTAGTTTGGTTTCTTTGTTTAATGGCATATCAACCATCATATGCTATTTAACGCCAAATCCATCCTTCTACAAGAACAGTTGTGGTATTATGTAACCCATAAATCCCAACTAACCAAACTATTCTTATTTAAAAACGCGGGGAAATTTGCTCATTTTTATATACACAAAATCATAAAATGAAATGATGAACCAAACTCGACACATATAAACCCCGGCCAAACATACATTCATATCGTTTTAAACATGGTGTATTTTTGTTTGGTTGCTTAGTTTAATGGTATATCAACCTTTGTGTGTTATTTAATGCTGAAGCTATCCTTGTAGATGAATGGCAATGATACTATTTAAACCACAGCTGGAAGCATAAAGGAGTTTATACCTTTACAAAATGTACAAATCTGAAATTGAACGAAATAGCCTGACTGGAGTTCGAACTCACTTACTTCGAGGCACTAGTCAACTACTTTAACCATTACGCCATTTAAACCCACACTACTCTTATGAGTCCAAAACAGGCGAAAACAAGCAATCATTTGAAAAGGGATTGACGAATCTTAGTCAGCACTCCCACATGACCTGCATTGGCCAATTCCACTCAGCCTACCGGTTGCGACAATTCGTTTACATTCTCAGATCTCTGTCATATGGCCTTCACACATTAACATGGGAATAACGGGCATCTTTACAAAATGATAGCAACGACCAGTGGGTTTTTTCTCTTCTAGTTGTGAAGCCAATCATTGGTAAAAACGTAAATAGACAATTGTGAGTGGATATCCCAACCATGAATTATTTTGATCAAAAACTCACTTCAACTTGCAAAACCTAATTCTTCAACTTGCAAAAACTAATTCTTAGATAGATATTCAGAAATCGTAAATAAATATAGCAGACAATGTAACATGAAATTAGAAAAATTAGTTTAAATGTAGAGCAGGTGATAGAAATAGGAATAATTTCCTTGTAAATTTAATATAATTACTGCTTATTTACAAGACATAATTTATATATATATATATATATATAATTTATTATATTTATTAAGAATATGTGCTCAACATCGGTGATAGAGTATATATAGATCTAAGTTTCCACAGCCCAGAGACAGAGTTCACGGCGAATGGTGACTGTCAGTTTCTCTGAATCTATGCAGTAAAAAAACAGATATCTCTTTTTCCCTCACACTTTCTTTAACTCTCTGTCTTTCAATTTATTCACACACACACACACACGAACATATACAAATATTATATATCTATAAAAACGAACACTACAAAAAATTTATCAATTAAACAGGTAATGTTCTTCTAAACAAAAGATGCAAAGATTTTATCATTTCTGTTGTAATAGTATTCAATAAAAAGAATATTATTTGGTAGTATTTAGACTAATATCTAAATACTCAATCATTCTATGAAGTATATGCAAAAAATAGACGTAGCGTTAACGATCCGCACCAAGGAAATCTACCTATCAAGATAGACGATGTATTTACAAGGCATGGGTTTGTTATACTACAAAGATACGACTATGCGACAGTCAATAATGATCGAATTTTATTCAACGGACAACCTTGCTATTTCTGTCGCTATAAAGGCAACCTGAGAATAGAAATAAAGACTAAAGAAATATGATGAATATAAGGAAAGTCTAAAATTAATAATAGTGCCAGGAATTCGCAGTCAATTATCTACTTGTATGTAAAATACATTGTGACAGCTAAGATTCCGAAAAAAAAAAAAAAGGATTTACATTATAGAGGTACTAGAAAAAGCCTTTGAGAATATATAGAAAACAGAAATAATAACTGGAAAAAAGTAAATGTGGGTGATGATTTTTACATAATTTAATCCTAAGCGACCGTAGTGTCTGTTGAGATAGCCGTGTTAGACTTCAGCAGAAGTGAACCAAAATCTATTTAGATGACTTACTTATTATGAATGACGTGTCACCTATTTAACAAAAAATAGCCCAGTCAGCTGGGGCTGTAGAATACACAAACTCCATCTTTGCAAAGGGGTAAAACCCACACAATGAGTGTGCCGGATATAATATCAAGTCATTTGAAGTAAAGCTTCAGCCTTGGAGATTTGGTGGGGTCCACGTGATGTAATGGTTAAAGCGATGGACTGCGGAATCGTAGTAAGTGAGTTCGTACTCCAGTCGCACTATTACATTCACTTTCGAACAAATGTCCTTGGGAAAGGTATGAACCCCCTTATCCCCCCCAGCTATGGGTTAAATAGTACCACTACTGTTCTTCTCGAAGGATGGCTTTGGCATTAAATAACCTACACAGGTTGATATGCCATTAAACAATGAAAGCTTGGATATTTGGGTAATGTGGAGTAAACCCTCATTGACATTTCTCTCTGGATCAAACAAAACTGTTTGACTTTTAAACTACGTGCAAACAAATGACTAGCATTAAATTTAACTCTTAGAAACTGTTTAACCAGTAAACTATGTGAAAACAAATGACTGATGTTTAATTGAATTGTTAGTGATACATAACAATACTTAGAACCATCTAACCGAGTAAAAGCAAATGAAGAAAAGTGGAATAGGATTATTAGTGCTAAAAAGCAATCTATCTTCAATCTATCTTCAATCTGACTGTGTACCTAAGTTGTATTGTTGGTATTATCTATCTATCTATCTATCTATTTTCAATTGTTGTTAGGAGGTACCCGTGGTGTAATTGTTATCGTCGTAGGAAATGGACACGGCGACACGAGTTCAAATCCTGGACGAGACTGATTGTATTTCCCATAGCACTAATACCCTTGGGAAAAGTATGAATCCAATTATACTCCCTCCAGCTATGGGTAAATAGTAGGGTAGACTGAGTTCTTCAGCCTTGGTGAGGCAACTAGTCTAGGCGAAGGAAAACCCTGAATTCAAACCTGTCAAACTCCGCTTAAAAAAATTGACCTTGTGTCATATCCTGCCCGAGCGGAGGGGTTGGTAAATAGGATCTTCTATTGTTGGTATTATATATCTTAAATCTATCTAACTGTATACCTAAATTGTATTGTTGGTATTCATCATCATCTTCATCATCATCACGTCGTGTCACTAGCACGGTATCCTTTAACCTCTCTCGCCACTTCTCCCTATCGTTCATCACCTCTGTCAGGTCTTCAGGACTACATCCCGTATCCTCACATAGCTGCTGTATGTATGTTCGAGCTGGCCGTCCTGCTTTTGCTAGGCCATATGTGGGGGTCCATAGGAGTACATCACTTGTGAGCTCATCCCTGCTTCTCCAGCAGTGTCCTGCATGTCTAGTTCGTCTAACTTGGATAGTTTTCGTGGTGGGAGGCAGGTGGCCGTATATTTGGTTCCTTGTGTGTTGTTGCTGCCAGGACTTGTTCAATATTGCTCGAGCATTCTTGTGTAATTGTCGTCTAGCTTCTTCTCCAGTCGTTTTGTTAGCGTCCAAGTAGTGCATTCATACAGCAGTATCCATACGACCGCTGCCTGGAAGAAACTGCATTTCATTTTATCTGTCAGGTCTGATTTCCTTATGATCAATGGTTTATCGATAGCTGTTCATGCCTTCGTTAGCTTCGTGTCGGTTGATGAGACACTGCTTCCTAGGTAGGAGAATTTATGTACCAGTTTCAGAGAGGTTCCGTCTGGTGTGGAAATGTCACCTGTTTGATTAAAGCACATATATTCCGTTTTGTGTGCATTGACATGGAGGCCAATACCTTCGGCGGCTCGTTCAAAACTAGGCAGTAGTGTTTCGGCTTGGTTGGGTGTATTTGCCAGTATCGCTATGTCATCGGCGTAGTCATCGGCAGTAATTTTTTTTGCGGGGTACGTTCTACCTCTTTTCTTCAACTCGAAGCCGTTTTCTCTGATTTTATCAATCGATGCTCTAAGCACGTAGTCTAGACAGATGATGAATAGGTATGGACTAGCGTGTCCCCTTGTTGTACGCCTGAAAACTACCTTCACCGGATGTTGGTATTACACTAAAAATTGTACTTGTAGTCAAGTGAAGGAAATGTTGAATAGAATAATTAGTGTTAAAAACAATATTTGTAACTACTTCACTGTCTGCAAAAAAAAATTATTAATATTGTAAAGAATCATTAGTGTTAGATATCAATTATCGAAGCTATTTAAGTGCGTAGAGATAATAGTAATACTCCTGTGCCAATATATTATTTCTAGACTCATTTATAAATGAAATTACCTACAAACCTTCACTTAATAATCGTATGTATATCAATTTAAATGAATGCAAATAAATGACTAAAGTTAAATTGTTAGTGCTACATAACAATAGTTGAAACCATAAACTTAGGAAAAACAAATGATTGATAGTCAATAGAATTACTCATATTACATAGAAATACTTTAAACCATTTGTGTGCAAAAAATGAGCTCTTGCCCTTTTAAAAATATTATCAACAAAAATATTTACAAATCATATATCAAATTAACCGGACATTGGTATAATGGTTAGAGTGTTCGCCAATGGCCCGGGGGATCTGGGTTCAATCCCAGGTCGAGTCAAACCAAAGACTAAAAAAATTGGACTTGATGCAATCTTGCTTAACACTCAGCATTATAAGGTACAATCAAGGGTAAAGTGGAGCAATCCAGGGAAAGGAGTAGCACCCTCCCCTACACCTCGGTGTATTAGCTATCGAAAAGGGAGCCTTCGGGTTACCCTCGACTACGGTCGCCAACTTTACTTATATATCAACTATATATGTATAAAGAGGTTTTTGAATTAAATAACTTACAATGTTCGATATGTCATAAAAGACAACCAAACCAAGTTATATGTAGTTAATATATATGTATAAAGAAGATTTCGCATTAAATAACCTACAATGTTTGATATGCCATAAAAGATAAATGCTCCAAATCGTATGTATTTAATATATATGTATGAAGAGGATTTCTAAATGTTTCATATGCCATAAAAGACGACCAAACCAAATCATATATGTTTAATATATATGTATAAAGAGGGTTTTGCATTAAATAACCAACAATTTTTACATGCCATAAAAGATAACCGCACTAAAGCATATGTGTTTAATATATATGTATCAAGAGGATTTCTAAGTGTTTCACATGCCATGAAAGACAACCAAACCAAATAATATATATTTAATATATATGTGTGAAGAGGCTTTCACAATAAATCACCAACAATGTTTGATATGTTACAAAAGACAACCAAACCAAAAACTATATATTTAATATATATGTGTGAGGAGGCTTTCACAATAAATTACCAATAATGTCTGATATGTTACAAATGACAACCAAACCAAATTATATATGTTTAATATATGTGTGTGAAGAGGCTTTCACAATGAATTACAAACAATGTTTCATATGTTACAAAAGACGACCAAACCAAATTATATATGTTTAATATATGTGTATAAATAGGCATTCGCATTAAATAACCTAGTATGTTTGATATGCAATGAAAGACAACCAAACCAAAAGTTATTTATCAGAAAACATAGAAGACGATAAATTGTGGAATAACAGTAAACGTCATTCTATTAAGAGGCTATTCTTCTGGAGTTCTTGATAGTCGAACTGGTTGAATCTGTTTACGATCTATCTATTAATAAAATCGATCGTAGATAGTAATACGTAATATATGTAGGAGGCGATATTGTGTTTTGATATTTAATTTCCATTTTTGTAGTGGTATATTTAATGTTTTTATATGTGGTTGCGTGTTCTCACAAGTCAGAAGATCGTCATTTATAGCGATGGGGATAATATTAATATTATTAATATTATTATTATTATTATTATTATTATTATTATTGGAGTTTTTAGGTTTAAGTTGGTTTAAGTTGGTTATGTTGGTATTTCGTTGGTTGCGTTGATATTTTGTTGGTTGCGTTGGTATTTCGTTGGTAGTTATCCCCTCGCTAAATGTTGATGGAAAATAAAGGTGGTGGAGAAGAACGAAGACGTCATTAGGTTTTAAGTGAAGGTTTTAATAGCAGCATGAAGTAAGGGGTTTACACTGGTATGCTGCGAGGTCTCGTAGTAAGGAAAGAAGAAAGGAAGTTGTTAGAGTGTATCATCTAATTTGTTCTTAACTAGGATCCCTATGTCTTGAAGAATAGACCCAAGGGATCCATAAACTAGATGACTCTCCTCATAGTGTATGATGCTGCTACTCTATTCAAGAGCAGACGTTAAGACGTCCGTTCCTGTTGAGTATTTCTGAGCGACAGAGAGATTCTCGGGCTTTCTTAAATTTTTGGTGCTGCTAGGGAATATGTTTCGGGCTGAATAGGACAAGTCATCTTGATTGGGTGAAAATGTTCGGCGACTCTAACAGTCAAATCAAATTACGCGCCAAACAAAAATTCAAGTTTCTTTCTGCTACATTTATAAACCGTTTCCAAACAGCAACAAAAAACTCTCCTTTAAAACAGTTATACAAAAAAATGTAAATAAAAGCGTACAATGGCTTCATTAAACGCAAGGATAAAATAATCCTACACAGGTTGTCATGACATAAACATCTATCAGTCAATAACAAATATGGAGTGGAACCGGTTAAAAATGTTAAACTTCATTTGTGTATACATAATGACATATCTTCAGCCTGCTCAACAGCAATTCTTGTTTGATGCGCCTCGCAATACAACTCCATGTTCTAGTATGAAACGTGGCTTGTTCCTTATATTGAACGGACTGTAAATATGTTTGATTCATGATAGCAAATTTACCCGATGTGTCAGATTATACCAGCTAGTAGGAAAAGGTTGCGGCAGTGAAATATTGTCTAATTCAAACAATAATTTCCTGTTTGCCAATAAATCCTCCTAATTTCATTAATTGATGTATTGTTGTTATGCATCAAAGCAATTATTCTGGCTGAAGTATAAAATCATATATACTGGGGTTTGATTATGTGTGTCATCAGAAACCGTTGAGAGTAAAATCATTGCCAATATAACTATTAAAGTTTAACATGGTGTAAAAAACTTTTTTTCAATTTTATACAATTGTGCAGAAAATATTTTGTAATGTTTTAGAAAAGTGCGAAAAAACTCAGAAGCTCCTAATGCATCTATTAAAGTTGTTATAACACTTGGCAGTCATATACCGATCTTGCCAGATAATCTCCGAGTGCTAAAGAATTTGTCTCAATGACATGAAACAGGTCCTCCGAATCCACGGTTTAGACTTACCTTCCATTGCCTAATGGTCAGAATCGTTTAAACATGAGTGAGTTTTTACATTTTTCTTTTTTAAGTAAAGGAATTATATTGTGAATTGAATTACCATGACATTAATACCCGGCGAACATCTACGCCTGACATAAGGAAAAACAAGACAACTGTTTTGATCTTATTAGGTCTCATCAACAGTGTATACCGTGATCTCCACCATTGGAGATCAAACCAGCGACCATAGATTGCAGAGCCAAAACTCATCAGCTGGAGGTTACTGGGTCCTCTGCAAAGAGTACGGATATAACTTGCAAGAAACATTCAGGTTAATTGGCCAGGCTATTACAATGACTTGTTAATTTGGCGTTACTTGTGTGTGATATGGATTGATGGCTCTGTTGAGTTTCGGCTCTGCCATCTGTGGTTGCTGGTTAGAATGGAACTTACATAAAAAAAATTGAGTTCGGCGTTTGCACTTATTCTCTTAACATCTTTACCAACAGACGTGTTAACTAAAGCACTCCCATCAATAATAAGCCTTTCAAAAAATAAATAAAAATCACACTCAAACTATTAAAAACCAAACAATATATTAAAAAATTCCACTGAAGACGGTCAATCCATTGGATCGATCCCGCTGGAGAGGCGAACTGAAAGCAAATTCTCTATCAACCGCATATTCATACAAAAAACTAGCAAAAGTCTGTCCGTGATCTTCAACCAAAATTATATATATATATATATATATATATATTTCACTGAATAATATAGACATCTTTTTTCAACATATTTATGTACATATCCTTTCTATTTGCCGTATTTATTTTACGTTGTCCGGCGGGAATTAGTTGATGAAACTCCCATAACAACTTTGTAAGTAAAATTGGCGATCATAGTCGAGGGTGACCCGAAGGCTTCCTTTTCGATAGCTTACTACACCAAGGTGTAGGGGAGGGCGCTACTCCTTTCCCTGGATTGCTCCACTTTACCCTTGACCCGTACCTTATAATGCTGAGTGTTAAGCAAGGAGGCATCAAGTACCATTTTTTGAGTCTTTGGTATGACTCGACCTGGGATTGAACCCAGGTCTCCCGGGCCATTGGCGAACACTCTAACCTCTAGGCCAATGTCCGGTTAATAACAACTTTATACTTTAGTACATTCTGTCCGATCTTGGGTAATCATCAGGCGCGCGTGTATATTGCAAACGCGATATAACATTAGCATGTATATTACTACTTTGGAAGTGTTTATTATTTATACTAGTGTGTCGTTGTAGCGTTTTATTCGTTTCTATAAGTAGCAGCAGTAGCTGAAGACATTTAAGTCCATTAGTACTGGATCAGAAATTGTGATTCTACTGATTTGGGGTTGTTTCATTCATCTATGAAGAGCCTCGAGAATTTGTAATTTTGGTTTGTTATTTTGTTTTTAGATAAGAATTTTCCGAGACTCAGTTTTTGGGCAGGAATGTGTTTTAGATTATGTATTGAACTGCTATCAGATAGATGTATAATGTCTCTCCAAGCACCGTAAAGTCAATTCGGCAACTGGAAAGGACATATACAAAAATGTGTAGACAAAACGTATCTATATTGTTCAATGAGATACGCATTAATGAAGAAACGCAGCCTAAATACACACACACACACACACACACACACACACACATACGCACACACATATATATATATATATATGTTATCATCATTAACATCATCATAATCAAGTCGATCTGCTGGCACGGATTTTCCTGACTCTCTCTCTCTCTCTCTCTCTCTCTCCTTTCTCCCTCTCCCCTGTCTCTCTCTCCCGCTCCAATTGTTCATTCAACCATTGGCCCCGGCAGGTCATCCAGACTTTATCCGACTTCCGAACCAAACTGTTGCAGGTTAGTTCTTTTTGGTCTGTCAGATAGGAGGATAGTGTTGTTTGCAAGATTTGTTCAATATAGCTCGTATCTTTTTTTGTGCAGTTCCCGTTTAACTTTTCCACAATACTTTTTGTCAGCGTACTGTACGGATGCATAATATATATATATATATATATATATATATATATATATATATATATATATATATATATTACATTAGAAACAGAGACGGTTTGTTTGAAAACGTTTTTACAGGCAAGCGTCATTTCTAAATCAGGAGTGAATAAAATATACTAATTTCAACGTACAGATACTAGTGAAGTGGCTGTTGTCACACTAATTTTTTTTTTTTTTGGTTTTTATCTCATGTCTTTGTTTATTTTTTTCCTTTTTCTCGTTTTTTTTTTTCCTTTTACTTTGTCTCTATTTATACAGATTAGATTGCTGTCAGAGTTATGACATAATCTCTTCTTTTTTTCCGATCTCATCAAACAGGTCATCTGATCTTTCCCTTAGGGTTCTTGGTTATTTACTCAAGAATATCTTTGTTTATTCGGTCGAAGCAATCTCGTTAGCAGAATTTTGCTGTGAATGACTGTCATTATGCTACAGTGACTGATCTATTAGTTTATTTTTATGCGTTTTATTGTTACAACTTCTTTTTTTTTTTTCTAGTATTTGTATTAATTTCTTTATTTATCTACACCGAACCCTATTTGCAGAGGCGTCAATCATGATTTCAATGAATTGTATCCAAGGAACGGTTAAAATAAATAGATGTATACAATACACTGATAATCGATTTGAATAATAGATTGATTATAACGGCTTCCCAACTTGTCTAGGGTTATTTTGTCTGAGGAAATTTTCGAATCACTTTCCTTGTATGTTCATACTTCCATTTTTCTGTTATCATTTCTAAGATTTTATTTCATTTTTTGCATATGATTACATCAAATGAGAATAATTGCAAACCTGATTGACCAAGTCAGCTGGGTCTGTATAATGCACCGTCTGCATGTCTATAGAATGGTTAGACTAGTGTTCAGGATATGACCCCAAACGATCTAATATTGAGGCTCCAGTAAAGCTGCAGCTTTAGGGAATGCGGTGGACCCCTTTATCAGCGTCACTCCCAGCTCAACTCTTACTCGAAATGCTTGCACCTGATAGTGTCCTATCCGTGGGTCAAATAGAACTAAACAGTTTACTTATGCTAAACTGAATTTTCTGAAATTAACATTTTTTTTAACTGTGTATAAAAAGAAAATCTGTAATTATGCCATTCTGAAGTGTTTGAAATAGAACTGTTTTGACATCTAAATTGTGTAATTGAACTAAAATAAATTGTTTGAAATTTACTATTTTTACATTTAACTGTGTGTAGATAAATGAATATACTTATGCTAAACTGAAATGTTTGAAATAGAACTGTTTTGACATTTAACTGAATGTAAACAAAAATCTATAATGGCACTAAACTGAATGGTTTGAAACTTTTATCAAAATGACTTTATTCGGCGTTAAAGGACCCGAAAAGGGTTGATACGCCATAAAATAAAACAGTTTGGAATTGGTATTATTAGAATATATTCTACAAGATGTACGTAAAATCTTTCGATGCTCTTAAAGGTTCCATGGTCCGATGGTTCCAAGTTTTTGCCTCATCACCATTCATCTTTCACAAGTTTATTCCACCTGTTCGCAGAAGACAAATCAATGGAATGGGGGTTGGAGATGTGAATTCAGTCTCCAATAATTACTTCACCTGACATGACAGCCGGACAGAATTTCTCGTATATCATTTGTCAAATATGACAGGGAAATGCTATTGACTGATATGTATGTATATTTGAAATCATGTTGTGCCATCGTATTTTAAAAGTTCTACAGACACGGTTTTTCTATATATATCGAAACTCGATAGCATAATAATGCGATTTTTGTGGTTACGTTATCGTAACGCAGAAGCAATGACATATCTTAAAGAGATTTTTGTAAGCCAAATTGCGTTTCAAATAGTCTATTTAGAGTATAGAATAATCACCTGTGAACTTTAGATAGTACTAGTGCGAGAAATACATTTTGTTCATTTCGGTCGTCATTAGTTTTAAGAATTTCCAGTAGGTATACCAATCAAATTCAAACTATAGAGTTGGTTTCCTTATACATACATACATATATATATATATATATACGGAGAGAGAGAGAGAGAGAGAGAGAGAGAGAGAGAGAGAGAGAGAGAAAGAAAGAGAGGAGGAAAAGCTAGAGAGAAAGAGACTGATGCTAGATGAATAGATGGCTGCACTAGGAGCAGCAACCTTTATTATGCAACTAGTCTAAATTAAAACAATTAAAATGAGCGTAAGGAATCTTTATAAGATAATTTTTAAATTCATTTAAGCCCCATCATATATATATATATATATATATATTCATTTAAAATGTGTGGTCCACTTTGACTCTGAATGGTAGTACCTGGTAGGATCCCATCAATGATTTAAAAAATCTGTTTGGAAATTGTTCGTGTTTAAAAGAAATACTTGGTTTTAGTAAACTAAGGAATATTATCAAAGAAATAAATAATTGAAAATATACCAGTATAAATATTAGATAGGAATGATTAAAACCATTCCACTGTGTGCAGATTATTTGTTCTACAAAATTATTCTTGATAACATATGAGAGGGTCCATCTATGATTTAAAAAGATCTTTTAGGAAATTATTCAACAAAAAAAAAGAGGAACAAACTCTTTAAAACAAGTACACATGAATGTATATATACATGTACAATGATCACAATTCCCAAATCCCTAGGCGTACAATAAACCTGACTTAATTTTCATAGCCCATTGGCCAAGTGATAGGAGTTGGCCTGGGAAACAGGGGTTCAATCGCAGGTCGAATCAATCCAAAGACTCAAAAATGGTACTTAATGCTTCCTTTCCTAACACTCAGTATTTTAACGTCGGGATCAAGCAATCCATGGCAAAGAGTATCGTCCTTCCCTACACCTCGGTGTGGTAGCTATTGAAAAAAGAGCCTTAGGGTTGCCCTCGACTACGGTCGCCAACATTACTATAATTCTCATGTCGTTAAAATCAATCAATCAAACAATTAATCATTAAAATTGCTACACTGGTCATGAGATACAATTAAAGATACCAATAAAACAAGTAAAATTATAACAGTGTCGAATGCACGAAAGCTGAAATAAAAGAAAAAAGATCATGAAAATATCAACTGTCTCATGTAGAAGTGTGTTGCGCATTAAACATAAAGATTACGTTTTTATATAATTGCAATTAATAAGGATTCCTGGTTTCATAATTTGCTTTAGCAAATTACTGCGTAAAAATATTACGGAGAAAAATGATCATATGATACTACACAGGAGGTGGGTGTTCGTAAAAAGCGGGATCGGAAGGAGACGAATGTGAACTGGAATTTTAAGGGGTGAAATTCGACTTGGGATTGCAACTGTAATATAATAGCCGAAGAATTTCGGTTTACGCCTTTGGGTTTAGCTAGGCTGAAAACGTTTCGGCTAAGCACATGGGTTAGTTAGGAGCAATATTACCACAGGTGTTGACGCGCGCGCAGAGCGGACGTGTCACTCAGAGATGTCACCATAACCCGAGACGGGAAACGGAGGCTAGCGATTGCGAATGACGTCAGGCACCGGAAGCACGTTGAGGATTTTAGGAGATTTTGAAAAATGGCTACTAAAGCCTGATTTTCACAGCTGGTGAATTTTAAAAATGCAATCTGGACGTGAGGACACTTGAGAAGAACGATATACATTAAAAATATGTTTTAAACTTGGAAAAAGTGCCACAGAAACTTATGGAATGCTTCAGACTGCTTTTCGACCATCTTTCATAAATCGAGTGTCAGATTTTGAGTGGCATAAGCGATTCAAGGAAGGCACGGATCCTATGAGGGATTATGAGAGGTGTGGGAGGAGTAAAGAAGTCAATACACCACAGTTGATTGATCAAAGGATTAGGTTCGTGTGAGGGTTACTATGTTGAGGTTTTAAGGGATTTCAGCAAGAGATTCCGTCGGAAGAGGCCAGCACTCTTCAAATAGGTCAGGGGCATCTCCACCAGGACAATAAACTAGTCCACAACTCCATCCTTGTCATAGACTATTTGACCAAGATGGGCATCAAGACAGTTCCTCAACCTCCCAATAGTCCAGACCTTGCTCCCAGTGACTTTTGGTTTTTCCCTAAGCTCAGAGGCTGTTGTTATGAGACAATTGAAGAGATGAAAGAGGCTGTGGCGAGGGTCATTGACACACTCACACAAGAGGATTTCCATGGGGCCTTCCAGAAGTTGTTGGAACAGTACAACAAGTGCATTGCAGCCGGAGGAGATTACTTCAAAGGGGACTATCAATAAAAGTGCCCATACGAAAAATGTCTTGAAACTTATTTCATGATCCTCGTATATATATATATATATATATATATATATATATATTCCTTTGCTTTGTATACAGAAGATAAAGAAACTTAGGGTTGGTTTTGACGTTAAGCAAATAATAGATTCTTCATCTTTTCCTTTCCTGCTCACTCGAATTGGGCTGAGTTTTAATTTAAAAACGTGCTTAAATATTACAGCTAAGCATGGAAATTTAGATTCATCACTTTTTTTTTCAAAAATTGGACTAATATGACTTGTAAAAGAAGTTTAAAAAAATAATCTATATTTTGCTTCCGAACCCTGTAAAAACTGACATTATGTCGCATCTTGTTTATACGGAGAGGTTGGGTATATATATATATATATATATATATATGTGTGTGTGTGTGTGTGTGTCAGTGTATATATATATATATATATATATATATATATATATATGCCAGTTTGGTGAATTAAGCATTGCAGTATTGTTGACTCGGTACGCTTGTCTCTGAAAATGCACTCCGTGCAAAATTTTTCTTAGATTCTTCCATCCATCTATCTCTGCATATATAAACGTCACGAATATTTAACCCTTTTCATCTCCTGTTCCTCATAAATCGTACCTTTTTATCGCTTCCCCCTAATCCCACATGTATGCACAGCGCAAACTTTTTTCTTTCCTCTTTGCTAGTCACGAAGTGCAGCGAGAAATGCCTGCTATTTATTCCGTCATAACTTTTATGATTGTAAATATTCCTGACGTCCTGCCTCTTTTTTGATTGGTCGGTTTTCTTTCCACCAATCATCGCCGTCCCCTAATTTTCATAAACTGGAAAAAGGTTATTTCAAAAAAGGTCTTGCTGACATTATTGATTTCAGGTCGACAGTGGAATAAAATGTATTCGGCTTTGTACGTTTCTATCGGACTTTGCTCAGTCGCTGATGTACATTTTCTTTCATTTCCTGTGCCAAACAATGAGCGAATGCTATCAATATTTATGCTGACCTTTGATAGTAATGTTAATCTGCTGTACGTGCTCAATGAATCTGACATCGTATTAGGTCTTATAGATCTGTTGCTGTTATGTTGATTGCATTGTCAATGCGTTTTTCACTGCATAAAAAAACATTGAGTGTATAAAAAATATTATCGTTGTTTAATTGTTGATTATCTTTATCCTGTCGCACACAAGGGGTGCCGGGGAAACTCAGAATTCGTTCACTGTATCCCCCAGCAAATTTATTTGTATTACATAGGAATACTTGATATCCCATAGTTCTAAGAAAATTATGAAGAATAATTATTTGAACTATTGTTTTTATTAAGGATTACTATTATGTTGGGAATCCTTTTGAGATGAGGCTTCTTAATCTGAGAATTAATTATTCTTTTATGCGGACTTTTGTTCTCATCTTGATAGTTTTTTGTTGATTTTCTCACTATGTTTCAGCCAAATTTCACCTCTGGCCTTCTTCAGGTGATTAACCGCGACATCGGATAGGAATGCTGAGTCTCGTAACCGTATCCCCAGTAATTACTGCCTTCCATAGTTGTTGTCTATCGTACCACATTTTTGACCAAGTAACCCTCTGCCCGGCTTGGGTAGGAATTGAAACTGCTATCTTCTGACAATGCTCATCTGGAACCGTGACGCATCGGATAGAGGCGTTGAGTCTCTAAGGTTCCAGGTGAGCATTGTCAGAAGATAGCGGTTTTAAATACCAAGATGAGGACAAAAGTCTGCATAAAAATTAATTAATTCGTACTATTATGTTGTTATAAATTACTTTAAACCATATAACTCTTGGCAAAAAAAATTATCATTTCCTCTTGTGAGAGATTTTCACGCCAATGTTATTTGGGCCGATATTAGTAATGCTGCAGTCTGTATGGTCCCTATTTTCCTCTGAATCCTAAGTCTTTGAGTCCCTTTCCCAATTCTTTGGGGATCGTTTCAAGTACTCCAACTACAATTGGTATCACTATCATCTTCCTTCTCATAAGATATTTCAGCGCTCAAGCAATGGCTAGATGCTTATCCCTCTTTTCACTTTCTTTTAATTTTGCTCGGCTTGTACTGTTTTTCCTTTAGTTTGCTGCGTTCTATTTGCGTCATATTTCACAAACTTTCAGTTCTCTGGCAAGGTCCAAGTGTTTCATTTTGCTTTCTTTTATTTTCATCCTGTGATCTCCCAATTCCGTAAAATCTGCAACACAGAAAATTGTCTCCCTCTTTTTTTCCTTTTGTTGTTTTTGTAGTTCGTTCGCTCGAGGTCAGGTCTTCTGACCGGAATTCAGTGATCTGTGTGTATCTGAAAATCCCAGAAAATTTTATGAGTTTCATTGGCTGAGACGTATTTAGTAGTAAAGTCAAAATTCAGTCTCTTCATCAATTTCTACTGGATCATATATCCTACTTATTTACGCCTATTCTGTTTTTTTTTTCTGTTGGTTTGTTTGTTTGTTTGGATTTATGGTATATCAACCTTTATAGATTACTTAAAGCCATATCCATTTTTATACAAATAAACAGTTCTATTTCTAACACTCCAGTTTAGCATAAGTACATAATTTGATCGTCAAAAACTTTTCTATTTTCAGCTATTCAGTCAAAGAGTTCTATTTCAGACAATTCAATTTAGTATAAGTATAGTTTTTAGTTTACACATGGTTAAATGTCAAAACAGTTATATTTCAAAATATCCAGTTTAGCGTACAAAAACGGTTCCATTTCACGCGGTTCAGTTTAGCATAAGTACGCAATTAAAACGTTAAAACCGTTATATTTCAAGAAATTCAGTTTAGCATAAGTATACAGTTTAGTTCTATTTGGTCCATAGATAGGATTCTATCTGGTGCTACCACTCCAGGCTCGAGTGGACCTGGCAGCGATGGCAATGAAGGGGTACTCAACATTCCCCAAAGCTCCAGTATTATTGAAACCTCACCATCAGATTGTTTAGTGTCATATCCAGTACACACGTTAGAGAGGATTTAACCCTCTGTAGAAAAGCAGTCAGTGTATTCTACAGACCTAGCCGACTGGGAAAACTACTTTGCTACATTCGATTGCTACGTGATTGACATTTTCATTTTTTTTTTTTCATGTAATCGACTATTGCTATTCATTTAGGCTCATCGAATTTCCTTTTACCATTATGGATTCTCATGTAAATGTCTTGTGCTGCTATTAAAAGAGGTTAACATTCTCTCTTGAACTTTCCTTTAAGTCGCAATGCCCATGTCTTCTCCTGCACAATCTGTTGAATTTGTGGCTTGAAATATCTATGCTGTTTTATTTTCCCATTTATAACCATAGCTTTTTTTTTTTTTTAGTTTTATCTCTGTATTTATCTTGCTAATGCTGTTATTTGCTACCGTAATTTATCTTTCTTTGCTTTTGTATCAACCTTGTCCTCGAGTCTTTCTCTTGATGCATCTGCACAATCTTCAATGCAGGCGAGTCCATTCCCCCCTTCTTTTCTTGACATGTACAGTCTTTTAAATCATCTCTTCGTTATATGTTTTTACCAAACCCTCCACAAGGGCAGGATGTAACTCAATATCAATCCACTCATTCTTTTATTTTCAACTCTTCCAATCACAGTACTAATTCTGCGGTGACTTTTCCGAACGCGCCAGTTACAACTGGTATCACCATCACTTTCATATTCCCCATTTTTTCCGTTCTCTAGCAAGGTTTAGGTACTTACTTTTCTTTTCTCTTTTTTCACTTTTACCGTGGTCGGCAAGAACAGCAACGTTCACTATTCGGCAGTTTCTCTTTTTTTGTGTTTACTAGCAGTAGGTCTGGTTGTCTATATATCTCTAAATTCCAAAGAATTTTCTGCGTCTCATTTTCGAGGATGGATTCTGCTTGTGCTTCATATCATTTGTCTGTATGGTCAAATTTGAACTTCTTGCACAATTCACAGTGGATCACTCTTCCCATCGGTTCCACCTAGTCTTATATTTTCGCTTATTATGGGATTGATCGTTTCGCCTATGTCACAACCCATTCTACATCTGCTATTTTTACGTCAGGTCAATTCTAGCCATGATATATCTAGTCCTTATGGCGTTATTTTGTGCTACATTCAGAAAACATTCTTTTTCTCCCTTAAGGTTTCCTGTTTTTAGCGATGCAAAAGGGTTCTCGTGAGATGATTTTGCTTGTTTGTAGCTTCAAATGTCCATACTGTTGTTTTTCTTCTTATTCTTGTTTTCTGGTTACTTCTGTTTTCAGAATTGTTTCTGGTCACTGTAAACAATCTTCCTCCGCGTTTTTTCATGTAGTATTCTAGTAGTTCTATCGATGCATTGACGCAATGTTCAATGCTCTTTCTCCTTTCTAAGTCATCTCTTGGATATTAAACCTAATCAATCGGGATTTTTATTTTGACATATCTGAAGGACACATCCTACCCGCACGCGCGTGAATACCTGCACTCATGTTGCACCTAACTAACCCATCCGCTATGCGAAAGGTTCTAAACCGAAAGGCAAGATATATAAAACGAAATCCCTCGGCCATTATATTACACTTGTTGCGATGCTTTTTTTTTCTTTTCGTCACAACATGTTCCAGTGTTCTTTTTCAGTTTTATCATTTTTGTTTGTTTTCGAATATTTCCTATTTACTTTTCGAGTAGAATTTTTCATCTGTAATATAATTGCAGAGGGATTTTTTTTATATTATCATTTTTCGTTTTGTATATCTTATCTTTCTGTTTAGTTAGGCTGAGAACCTTTCGGTTAGTGAATGGTTTAGTTTGGTGCACACATTGAGGGCAGGTGTTCACGCGCGCGCGGAGCGGATTTGACCATCAGAGATGTCACAATAAAAACCCAAGATAGGAAATGGACCTCGGGGTGAATGAGGTCATGCCCGGAAGCGCTGAGGATTTGAGGGATTTGAAAAAAACAGTTAGTTGAGATTCGAGTCTAGAGGAAGGTAGTCGATTTTTGGGTCTACGAAATGTGCCGCACGTGGTGGGGTCAGATGGAAAGGTCAGCTTCGAAAGAAATTGTGTTTCTCTCTCCTCGTATCGAAAAAAAACTTAAACTCAAAAAAGTTTCGTACCTGAACCAAAAAAAAGAGTCATCAGTGTTTCGCGTATTTCGGGATTCCCGATGTATATCTCACGTATTCATATCATTTTTAAACGTGGATATGTTATGTTACACATCCAGGTTTTGAGTTTCTGTTCGTGTTCTTTCGGGGAACATCGATTATTGTACATGATATGTCAAGTTGAATTATTATTATTATTATTATTTACTCCTTTAGAGTTTTTCACATCAGTGTTAGCTGATGGTTTTTCACTGGAGTTTCAATGACAGCAAGTCTTCTCAAGTCTCTAAAACTCGTCTAAAGATTTTTGCCGTTCTCAGCAATGCTGTCATTTGGATAGTCTCTACCCATCCGCCAACTTCTAAGTCCTCCAGGCCTTTAATAATACTTTAGTTATCGTGCCAAATCACCAATCATAATTGGAACAATCGTCCCTTTCATGTTCCACAGCTTTTTCAGTTCTCTAGCAAGGTCGAGGTACTTATCCTTTTGTTCACATTCCTTCAGATGTATTCTGTGGTCCGCCAGGACAGCAAAGTCGACAATTTTGCAAATTCACTTTTTTTGTTGATTATTATAAGGTCTGGTCTCCTGGCAGGGATTAGTCGTGTCTATACTTCTTCTGTGCTAATTTTCTGCATTTGCTTATAATGTGATTGATCATTTTGTCTCTGTCACCGCTATTATTATTATTATTATTATTATTATTATTATTATTATTATTATTATTATATACTCTTTTACAGTTTTTTTTCACGTCAGCGTTTGCTGATGGTTTTTCACTGGAGTTTGAGTGACAGTAAGTCTCCTCAAGTCTCCAGGACTCGTCTCAGGATTCTGGCCGTTCTTAGCAGTGCTGTCGTTTGGATAGTCTCTACCCGTCCGCAAACTTCCAAGTCATCCAGGCCTTTTAATCATCCTTTAGTTATTGTTTTAATGTGCCCCTGCTAGTTAAGGCATCCTAGTGTTCATAAAAATGCATTCTAAGCATTGTTTTTTTTTCTGAAAGCATTGAATCTTACCTAAAAACTTTCTATGCTGTTTCTGTTTTTGATCAGATTAGGCAATTTGTTCCAAAAATGTTTTGCTATATAAGCAAAAATTTCCAAATGGCCTAAGACTTAGTGTTTGAAATCAGTTTTGACAGAAATTTTCAAAAATGACAACTATTAAAGAGAAATATTTACTTGAAACCATATAATTGTATCCAGAATATTCTGGAAATCTGCAGATTGTGGATTACTTCTTCATTGCTACCACTCCGAGATCCACTTTCACCAAAAACAATAGTACTTGTTTATGATGCATCTATGAATCAAGCAACTGTAGAGATCCATCTGTGGATCAGTTTCAAAATTATTTGTATTCGATGAAACATCTGCAAATAGTCATTTAAAAAGCAACAACGCAAAAAATGTCAATGTGAACGTACAATGAATGCATTCTCCTTAAATTTGGACATAAGGTAACCTTCGACGAATTCATATACTTTTAAAATCAATAGATAAATCAAACAATCAAAGCTCTCCAATAACTAATTGAAAAAAGAATGTTTTAAAAACTTTTTAGCTGATAACTTTAGACCACTATATTATTTTAAAATCAGTTGTATGTAAAATTTAGAAACTGGTGTTATAACAGTAATATGAGAATGGAATTAGGTTTATATATATATATATATATATATATATATATATATATATATATATATATATATATATATATATATAAGGAAGGTTATCATGTTTTAGCTACTAACGGGCTGGACTTTGGCATTGGAATAAGTAAGTTCGAAATCATCGACGTGATTATTTTAACATTTGGACAAAGACCCTGGAGAAAGCTTAGAATTGCTAATAATATGCGTACCTGCCTAACTACGAATAGTGCAACGACTGTTCTTTTACATTTGGCATTAAATAAACCATGGGAATTGATAGGCTATCAGACAAAGATACCAAACTTATATATATATATATATATATATATATATATATATATATATATATAGCAACCCCTCCACTCGGGCAGGATATGACACAAGGTCAATTGTAAAGCGAAGTTTAACAGGTTTGAATTCAAAGTTTTCCTTCTCCTAGACTAGTTGCCTCACCAAGGCTGAAGAACCTAGTCTGTCCTACTATTTACCCATAGCTGGAGGGAGAATAATTTGATTCAAACCTTTCCCAAGGGTATTAGTGCTATGTGAAACGCAATCAGTCTTGTCCAGGATTTGAACTCGTGTTGCCGTGTCCATTTCCATCAACGATAACCATTACACCACGGGCACCTCCATATATATATATATATATATATATATATATATATATATATATATATATATATATATATTGTTGTAGAAAAAAGCGTTGGTTTTAAAACTAAAAAAAGTGAGATTTAAATCTAATCAGCAGCATATAAATAAAAGGCATTGCCAGTGCTTTTCGTTTTTACCGTCTCCGTAAAGAACGCTGAGCTGAAATATTTTTGGAACCTAATTGGAAATCTCGAGCTTGCGAGACATTCTAGGAGAGACTTGGTGGAGAAAATATAATCGGTTTGTATGGAAAGATTCTGAAAAAAATATTTGTTACATTTGATAAATATTTTTATAACTGATCTCTTAGGGATATATCGTTTGCTGATTAATACCTCCCTTCCTCCCAAATATCAGTTATGTATAGAAATTCTCAACCCTAATTTGATATTTGGTCGAAAAATGCCATGTCTTTAGGATATAGAAAAAGTTATTGTGTGCGTTTATTTCTTGTTGGAAAGATTACCATTACAAGCATCTTTTGGTTTGTTTTATTTGTTTAACGGCATATCAAATCCTGGATTTATCACTGATGAAAGCATTTACCTTGAAAAGTTGTAAAAAAAAATCAGTGCAAAACACTCGAACCATTTAACCAACTTCACTTAAAGCTCATTTGACGTTGAAAAACAGCTTGTGATGCAATACCCAAGAAAACTATAATAAAAAAAAATCGTTTACCAGTAGAAGCATCCATCTTTAGATTTTAAACTTGCGCAATAGAAAGGATATTAAAGTTAATAGCTTAAAGTAAATATAGGAAATTCTTAATATTTTCAGACTTCGCATCAGTGTAGATTTCACTAAGGAGGAAATCCATTGAATATCAAGCTTCTGAACGAAATACATGACATGCACAAAACTAAATCCATCATAATATTCTGCTAGGTTCCGAGTCACATCAGAATCAAAGGAGGAAATAAAACTGACTCGTTAGCCAAATCAACTACAGGAATGATTATTGAACACAATGTCAAAATACCCTACACCGATAAAAAAACAAATGTATGGTGAATGAGTACATCAAATTGAAATGGCAACAAATGTGGAAAAGAAATCTACGAAACAAACTAATAATCTAATAAAGCCCACCTCGGAGAAAAAGGCACAATAATTCTGTAACCAAAAGGAGGAGGTAGTCTTAACCAAACAAGATATCGGTTAAACATGACTGACAAATGCCTTTACACTAAAGCAAAAAGAATGATCAAAATGCGCATGAGGCAAAATAATCACGTTAAAACACTTCCTTCAAGAATGCAAAAGTCAGGCTCTAGCACCGAAGAACCAAAAGAACCCAAAGAGAACTATTTCAAAAAAAGAGCGGAAAAAGTGTCTCATTTTCTATAAAATACATATAAAAATAAAGATACAAAACTTAAAATCCTGATTCAGCATAAAATCAGTTTAGAAGCGTTAACAGGCCGTAAAACCGATCAAAAATCCATAAATCAATGCTGTAACTTGATATATTTTAATGTTTTATAACATTCAGGAATATATATATATATATATATATATATATATATATATATATATATATATATATATATATATTCTACGTTCTATTACATCTTTTAAATGCTCTCTTAATTTTCGGTAACCATTTTCTACCTGTAAAATACCATCGTGTATTGACAAGTAATACAAATATACATCACATAGTCATATTGTTTTATACATTTCTATAGAATGATAATTTATGGACAAATATGGTTTAAAGTAAATATTTCTATTGAATAGTAATCATGTGTTTACACAACAGCATATGGTTCTAAGTATTTTTTTTAATCTAACACTAATATTTTGAACGCCTCTATTGTGTTTCAAGTAGCTAATTATAATGATAAAAATAACAAACAAATGTTATATGTACCACCCAGAATCAGTCCTGGAGAATGAGATGACACAATTTTTTCTGAGATTTTGATATACAAATGGATCCCCTAATCTCGACCAGAAGACCAGACCTGGGGATAGTTAATTAAAAAAAAGGAGATCCAGCCATATAGAGGGCTTTGCTGTTCCAGCTGATCGTGGAGTAAAACTGAAAGAAAGCAAAAGGAGAGATAAATATATTGATCTCGGTAGAAATCAGAAAAAAAAAAACTATGGAACATGAAAGTGGCGGTGATACTAATTCTAATAGGTGAGCTTAGTACAATCACCACAGGATTTGAACAGTGAATGGAGGACACGGAAATAAGAGGACGAGGGGAGACCCTCTAAACGACAGCATTATTAACATCGGCCAGAATACTGAGAAGAGTTTTGGAGTCTCGAGGAGATTTGTTGTCACACATACTCCAGTGGAAGACTACCACCTAACGCTTATGTGAAAAACTTGGAAGGACCAAAATAATTAAAACAAAATGGAGAACTTGATACAAAGAGTAAGAATATAAAGCCAAAAAACAGAAATGGGATTTAGCATTAAAGATATTTCATGCTAATAAATGTTGGTTGGTTGTTTAGGTTTTATTGCATATAAACTTTTGTAGGTTATTTAACGTCAAATCTATTTTTAAGCAAATAGATAGTTCTACTTCAAACAATTCAGTTAAGCATGACTACACAGTTTTAATTGTAAAAAACATTTCTATTTCAAGCTATTCAGTTTCTTTAAACAGTTCTAATTCAGCTAATTCAGTTTAGTATCAGCAGATGTTTTATTTACACACAGTGAAATATCAAAACAATTCTACATTAAACAAATCAGTTTTGTGTAAGTGCAGTTTCAATGTCAAAAACATTTCTATATCAAGGCTTATACTGACCTAAAAAGCTGGTTGATCGTTCCTAAAGGTCATTTAAGTGCGAATCAATCAATTTTGATTTTAAAGGTCAGTTAAGAGCGAGACAATTGTTTTATGATTTTGAAGGTTAGCAAATTTATTAAATTTTTCGGTGGTCATCAATCACAATGATGAAACGGGTCATTTCGTACAATATATTTTTCTAGTCCTTATCTTGAAGGTCAAAGTCAAAGGGAGATTTAATTTTGCTCCACACTAAATAAAGGTGAGTTGGACATGGCTCATCCAGTCAGGTGAGGCTGAGAACTATTTTTTGTTTAACCCCATTGCTCTAAACCTGTTCCCATTAGTCAAAACATCTAAAAAGGGTAATCGCTATACCTGTAAGATATAATCCTGAACTAGGATTGGTTGACCAATGGGAATATGGCTCCTAATTTTAGTCCACATATTGGTCTATAAAAATGGGATAATTAAACGAATCCTCAGAGAGGATACGAAAAATGGACCAAGAAGAAACTCAAGACAGTCAAAGAAGCATCTAGACCCGAAGTACTCTGAACAACCTTCAGACGTTACAAAATTTCAAAGTCCAAGAATTTAGAGATGTCAGTGTTACTCCAACCGCAACTCATCGTCACTCTTCCTCTCTCGATATTCTTTCTTCTTCTGTTTGCCAGGAAATCAAACATCGTTTGCTTGTTATTTATTGTCACACAAACGTGTTTCAATAAAAACGATATTTTGTTGTTGTTAAACAACTGGTTTTCTCTATTCTTTGAGTTGCTACACAATCTAGCCACATATATCACCTGACCGTCAGAAGAATATCCGGCTGAATTGTGTCAACCCCCACCCGTGGATCTTTCAAACACAAAGTGGGCATGGAAGGATTTGACGAAGCAAACAGCCGGAAGCTAATATGGTAGTCACGAACACAATAGCCACAACAAGTACTGTGACTAGTAGTCACACCACATTGGGCTCCGTGACTAGCATAGGAATACAAAACAGTTCTATTTCAAACAATTCAGTTTAGCATTCGAATGCTGTTTTATTTAACCCATAGATAGAGCCCTATTAGTTGCTACCATTCGGGGCCAGAGTGGACTTGTGAGCTATGGTAATGAGGGGGTTCTCCGCATTCCCCAAAACTCCAGCATCACTGGAACGTCACCATCAAATTTTTTAGAGTCATATACCGGACACTTGTTATGGGGGGTATTACCCCCTGCAGAGTAAAAACGCTTATAATTATACAGTGTGAAAAGAAAGACAACAGAAGGTATAGAATAGCCAGATAAGAAAAGCATCAGAACCCTTGGAGGGAATCAAAATAACAAGTACATGGGAATATTGGAATTAGACACCATGAAAAAAGCAAAAATGAAAGAGATAACAAATGTGTACCTAAGAGGAACGAAGGAACTTCTGGAAACGATGATCTGCTGCAGAAATATTATCAAAGAGATAAACACCAGGATAATCCCTCTTGTATGATATTCTTTACAATTCTTAAAATCGATTACGGAAGAACTCAGAGAAATTGACCTAATACAAGACTATCGATATCTATGTACAAATCCCTCAACCCTAAAGATTCCGTAGACAGATTCTGTATGTCACGAAATGAAGGACGTCGAGGCTTTTTCCCATATTGACGATTGCATTGATAAATCCACAGAACGACTTGAGAAAAACATTAAAGACGGCAAAGAAAGGCTAATTATTGCAGCCAGTAACAGCGCTAAAAAACAATGTACACAAAGAAAATCAATGAAAACAAGGAAATAAAAAGGAAAAAAACAATTGTATGTAGGTTTAGATTAAAGACATAGCAAAGTTGCACTCAAGAAAACATGGGTATTGCAGCAAAAAGGGAATTTCAAGAGGTAAACTGAATCTTTTCTAACTGTAGCACTAAACAACTTTAAAGGCAAAATCAGTAAGATGCAACAGACAAGCTAGAGTAGATTATTGGGGGAAAAAGTTGAAACGGTCAATAACGTTGGAAGCTAATGCAAGAAAATAGCAATTTGTAAAAGACTATGCGTGACTGAGTAAGTAAGATGATCCACTGGGAATAGTACAAGAGATTGAATTTTGACCTTACTACCGAATGGTATCGTGAATTAAATTACCATGACCAGAAAATCCGGCGAACATCCACTCACGACATATTGAAACACTAAACAGCTTTTTCGATCATATTAGTTCTCATCAGCAGTGTATAAATCGCGGTATACACTTCTAATGAGACCTAATAAGGTCGAAACAGCTCTCCACTGTTTCTGTATGTCGAGCGTATGTGTACGACGGTTTTCTGGTCTTGGTAATTCAATTCTCAAAGTCATCTCTCTATTTAAAAAAAAGAACAATGAAGATCTACCGAATGGTATTTGCACAAATTAGAATCCCTCTGAGAGAATAAGACTCTTAAGATTCTCTGGGATTTTAGGATTGAAATGGATCATGAAATCTCAGCCAGATTGAGAGACCTAGTAATTAGTAAAAACAATAGAGAGAGAAAGAATTTCCCGTGATGCAGGTTTTGCTGCTTTGGCGGACCACTGAGGGAAAGTTAGAGTTAACAAAAAGATAGACAAATATTTGGACCTAGCCAGAGAACTAAAAAACCTATCAAACATGAGGTCACGGTGATACCAGTTTTAATTAGTAGACTTGGAACGGGTCTCAAAAATATGAAGAAGAAACTGGAGGAATTTGAAATTAATGGAAGAACGGAGACTATCCAGTCTGAGATCAGCTAGAATACTCAGCAGAGTTTTGGAGACCTGAGTAGTCTTGCTGTTACTTAGATATACTTAGATATAGATATATGATGGTAAAATACCACCAACAAATGCTGTTGAGAAAAAGTTACAAGGTGTACATGGACCTTCTTAATGGGGCTGAAAAAACTAATGAATATGAAAGTAACGGTGATATCGACTGTATTTGGGACGCTCGATACAGGCATCATAGGATTGGTACAGGGACTAGAGGACCTGGAAATAAGAGGACAAGTGGAGACCATCCAAACTACAACATTGTTGAGATCGGCTAGAATACTAAGAAGATTCCTGGAGACTTAAGGAGACTCGGTGGCACTCACTCTCATGGTAAAAACTATCAGCTTTACACCGGTGTGAAAAACACATAAAAATGTATGATAATAATAATCCTAAGTAAGATCTTGTAGCTTCTTGTAACAAAGTAATCACTCCGTAATGGTTATCGTCGGAGGAAATAAACCCGAGTTCAAATCCTGAACGAAGCTTTTTAAATGTCACTCATCACAATATCCTAGGGAAACTTGTGCATCAACTAGTCTACCTCACTCAATAGATAAAAATGTGAGTAGAGTTGGCGACCGTAGTCGAGGGTGACTCGAAGGTTCCCTTTTCAATTGCTACAACATATATGTTTAGGGAAGGCCACAACACTTTTCACCAGATAGCTCCGCTTTACACTTGATCCGCACCTCATGATGCCGAGTGTTAAGCGAGGAGGCGTCAAGAATTATTTTTTTAGTCTTTGGTATGACTTGATCGAGGATTGAACCCGGTCTCCCGGGCCAATGGCGAATACTCTACAAACTAGTCCAATGAATCGGTAAAATTGTGCAGACTGGGTTCTTTAACATCTTTATAGCAACCAGTCGGTTGGAAGAAAGAAAAAATATTCGAGTCCCTTAAACTCCGCTTTTTTAATCGTATGTCATATCCTGCTCTGTGGCATATAGCTAAAAGTAAATATTTTTTAGAGAAATAATTTTCACAGAGTTGTATAATATAATTTTTTGTGGGTGGGTGATTGTAGTCGAGGGCGACAAGACAGCTCCCTTTTAAATAGGCGTAGGGGAGGGCACTACTCTTTTCCCATGATTGATCCACTTTCCCTTGATTTATATCTTCATAATGCTGAGGCAGCTTGTACCAATTTCTGAGTCTTTGGTATGTCTCGACTAAGGATTGAATCCCTGTCTCCTAGATTTATGGCGAACACACTACCACTGTGCCAATTCTTACCGGATACTAAAGCCACCATCAGCATTTCTATTTTTGTTAAAAATCATTTACATATCAGGTATCCCTATCTAAGACGAATAATTTTCAACCAGATTTAATTGACTCATTCACACTTCATATTTGACGGGATAGTAATCGTCTTAGATAAATTTCTATATTTTCCAGAACTCCATACCTGGAGCTTACACAGGACACATTGAGCAGAATCTAAGCACTGTTGCCAGGACTTTGTAAATAATTGAAATGTTTATTATATTACATAAAACCTGACACGTTCAAACTGACTTCGATTTGTTCAAAATAAATAAATTACTTGCCGTTTTCGATGTGTTCAGTCATTATAACTTTGTGTCAGATAAATTTAAGTTTATAAATATTTGGAGTAATTATTAAATTACATAAAATTTGACAAGTTTAATATGCCTACAGTTCGTCGAAAACAAACGTTCTTGCAGTGAACATTCCTTAGGAGAATGTCAATCACATAAGCCGTTCCCCTACCAATCGTATCTATACTTGTACTCCTTTTTGTACTAGTTGGTTACATTCACTTTATATATTACTCCTGGCGAATTTTTCAAACCAACGTCAGGTAATAATCTTTCATAAGAGTTTGAATGACGGCAAGTCTCCTCAAGTCTGCAGAACTCTTCTCAGTATTCTGGTTGATCTTACTAATGATGTAGTTTGGACGGTCTTTGCTCGTCCGCTGATTTTGATCTCTTCTAGTCTCTTACCCAAGTCTTTCGGAACCGTTCCGAGTGCACTATTTATAAATGGTATCACTGTCACATTCATCTTCTAAATTTTTTAGTTCTCTGGCAAAGAAATCCCAACAATTCATTCTAAACTGTTCAACAGGACATATAGCGTAACGGTTATAGGTATTGGTTCCGTAAGCTTCTAAAGAGACAATTATCTAGAGGTTCCAGGTTCTATCCTGACTGCAGGTGAGTAACATTACAGGAATATTTAACTCTTATACTCGGTTATAGTTAGCGGAATCAGAGCATTCGACCAATGTGGATTAAAAAAGACGTTGTTCGAAGTTCCGTGTAGACTCCTGAGTTCGACAAGAATCACCTAAAAAGGCCGGATGAGATATCGGCCAAAACGTTGTGAATCTAATGATAATGAAGACAATAGACCAAAAACAATGAATGATAAAAAAAATATATTTTGTTACAAACTATTCATGTATGATTTGCTAAATTCACGAAAAACTTGAAACAGGTTCTTTAATCAAACCCTCAATAAACGGAAAACAGGTACTTCCATTTCCTTCGTTATATGGCATCTTTCAACCAATCAGCGTGTAGGTTTTCATTTCCTATCAAACTTTAATGCATTGTAAAGCACTAAACTGCAAAAACTAGAAGATGATAAATGATCTCCACTGTCAAGCAAAGTTCTATCAACGTTCTTGCAGGTGTTGGCCTCGGTGTAAAATTCACACAAAGTAATTATATGAAATATTCACTAAATTCTATAAAGTCTGACGAATCTCTGACAATTTCTATTGGTGTCATTTCAGCCCAAAGTCAATCTTTGTAGCATATATGTTTTAAATAACTAATGGTAGTGGTATTTACCAACGAGCTGGATGTGACACAAGGTTGTTTTTTGGCCAAATTATAACTGCTTTCAATTCAGAATTTTCTTTCTCCTCGTCCGATTGTCAAAGTAAGGCGAAAAACAAAGCCTCGTACTACCCATAGATTAAGGTATAATAGGTGCATTTATGCTTTTCCCAAGAGAATTAGCATGGAGGGAAAGAAAAATAGCTTAATGTGTCTAAACTTTTGATATGAAGCGTGATAATTTTTATAATTTAGTGTATTCAGATTATTGTCTTCATAATAAATCTTATATTCACAAGGTTTCGGACGATACGTTTTTATGCCGTTTTCAGTTGTTTGATATCAATTTTTCAGCAGAATAAAGTTAAATGAATTCTGAGTTTTCCCTTTCCAACTCTTGTTGTATACCGGAATGAAAAAAGACAACAGCACATATGTATGAAAATAAACCTTCTCTTTCTTTGTTTATTACGATATAATCGACAGCTGTGTGAAGGGAGTCATGATGGATTAAGAACCCCTAAGAAACACCCAGATTGAGATAAGGAATTTTTTTTAGTGAATCACTTCGCATGGTTCTGACTCCATGGGACTGGAACAGGGCCGACATAAAATATTTAATTATGTCTTGTCTTTTTGGAGACTGGTACAGGACCGACTTAAAACATATAATTATCTTCGTTTCTACTTTGTACTTCTTTCCCGAGACTGGCAAAGATCAAACTCAAACATCTATTCCTGTCGGCTTCTTTATATTTCTCGACTACAGAGGCCTAAGCTAGGCACTTCTATTTTCTTCTGGAATCTTATCCATTTCTGAATTAGCTAGTTTTATAAATTTCAGACATTTTCTAACTCTTAACGCAGGGCCACCGTTCAAGGTGGAGTAACATCTAGTCACTCTTCTGCCGGTTCCTAACCTCTCTCTCTTACATATTTTTCGGACGCCCACGCATCTCATGGTTACTCTTACTTCCAACATGCAGCACACGCATTTCACTTGGTATTTCCGCTAATTTTGTTAAACTTAAGACACCTGTGCATCCTGTCTTTGAAATCCACGAACTTACACATCCGGTCAAAGGTAAAAAATGTAACACTATGATTACCTTGCAAAGTCAATGGAACCCATTGTGTCCAAACCCTTTCTCCATAGCAGGACGGAAAACAGATGCCTTTCCAAAAACAGTAGCAAGAAGACAAAAAACAAGCAACGTTGTCCTGGATTGAACTCGTGTTGCTAATCCTAGTATAATACGACAATAACCGTTACTCTGAGTACCCTTCTTTGGAAAAAACACAAATTGAAACCGATTCACTTATTTAATGGTAATTAAGTAATTGTAGGTGTTAGATTGTTTGGAGGGATCTTCTACTGGTGTTGGCTATCTAGAAATTACCAGGAAATATTCAGTTTCAGTTATTTCTATTTTTAAATTAGTCTGACACAAAATTAAATGGTTGAGCAATTAACAAAGAGTAATAATTGTATTTTTTTTAATCTTAGAGTAACTAAAGCCGTAAAAAAAGTTCTGTGTGTCTTTGTGATAATTTATCAATGAATATGTGAGATCAATATGCCTAGTTCATCGTCAAAATGATACTGCTCTCAATGGGGGTCAGCCTTGAGATCAATTTAGTTTGATTTTGAAAACAGAAAAAATCAAATGTTGGAAAAGATAACTTAAGCTGAATCAATAACTAAATAAGTTAGACTAAAGCTGTTGAAAATTAACGAATGGATCTTTTATCATTTCTAACCAAAACTAAAAACATAATCGATATTTTGAACTTTAATACCTTAATTATTGGACTGTGTTCAAAGAAGAAGTGGAATTGTTCCACAATGATTTGATGTGTCTGGAACATTGTAGTACTTAACTGAGAAAAGAAAGGCATTTTTATTGTTCCTGCTTGTTCCAATTTGTTAAAATGCCTACGTCTTTTTTTTTTTTTTTGGATTTTATTCAATTTATGTTGGCCTTTCCTTCTTAGTGTTGCCTAGAACAATAGTTAGTACCCTTCGGAAAGGTATGAACCCCCTTATCCTCCCAGCTATGGGTTAAATAGTTCAACGACTGTTCTTCTTGGAGAATGGCTTTGGCATTAAATAACCTACAAATGTTAGTAGTATATATTTTCTGCTTTATTTGCTAGGAAATGCAGTATATCTTGATGTAGATATGGGTACTATTAGTACAAATTTATATTCGACCAAGTGCTCCCACTGATCAACATACCTGATCCTCTCCAGTCCTGGTTCTCAATGAGGGGCATCCACTCCACGGCGTTCAGTTTAATTTCAAAGTGGATTTGTCAGTTGGTATGTTATAGCGTATTAATCTATGTGTGTTATGTAATGCTAAATCTTATATATATATATATATATATATATATATATATATACCAAAGAATATATAGATATTCTACAGCTAATATATATATATATATATATATATATATATATATATATATATCAGTTTTGTAAGTGATGTTTCAAGGGATTTATAAATGAGCTAGAGCTTGATTATTTTACAGATTTGAGTGGTTTCGATTATTTCTGTCTATCACTAATAATTATATTTAATATTAATAATTTGTTTGAACACAGATTAAATCATTTCAAGTATTCATGTCTTACATTAATAATTTTATTTAACATTAATCAATTAATTTCACAAAATCAACTGTTTTCAAATATTACTATCGAATAACTATTCGTCAAATATTGCCGTTTAATACGAACAATTTGCACCCATCTAAAAGTTTTCATATAAGTAATAATGATGATCATTAATAAATGATAGAAAAGTTCTATTTAACTCATAGATAGGAAACTTACCCGTGGTGTAATAGTTATTGTTGTAGAAAATGGACACGGCGACACGAGTTCAAAACCCGGACGAAACTGATTGCCTTTCACATAGCACTAATACACTAAGGAAAGCTATGAATCCAATTATTTTCCCTCCAGCCATGGGTAAATAGTAGGGCAGACTGGGTTCTTCAGCCATGGTGAGGTAACTAGTCTAGGAGAAGGAAAACTCTGAATTGAAACACGTTAAACTGCGCTTGAAAATTGACCTTGTGTTATATCCTGCCCGAGCGGAGGGATTGGTAAATATGGATAGGAACCTTACCTGAGAATAATGGTTATGAAAGTGTATCACCCAATCGTTAAACACGTGTATTGGGGCTTTTCCATCAGACGCAGTTTAGTGTCATACCAGGACACTGATTTTTTGGGAGCCGATTCGAGAATAAGTTATAAACTGAGATTTTATCTTTTGACTCTGTGTGTGAGTGTGTATGTATGTGTCAGCGAGATAACACATACTCTGTATAATATTGTATGCAAACATAAAAAAAATATTGTATGTACGTAGAGGAGGAATTACGTAGGCATTGTATACTTACTTAATACAGTTGATTATAAATGTCGGTATCGCAATTTCCCATCTTCTTAACAAGTTGAATTTGGCTTTAGTATTTTATAAGATTTACCACTAAAGAAAAGAATTGACAGGATATCACTTAACGAGGAGATATGAGACTGAACTAACTAAATTGGCGCCTAATATAAAATCTCTCTGCAGCTAAAATGAAGCACAAGGGTCTCACTAACTTTCGTCTACTTATCATGAGGTGAAATCAAATTATATTTTGCAATGGTTTTCTTTGGTTTCTTAGATTTAATGGCATATCAACCATCGTGTGTTATTCAATACCAAAGCTACCATAGAGAAAAACAGCAGTGACAATACTTAACTGATAGCTAGAGAAATAAGGGTGTCCACACCTTTTCAAAGGCTACAAGTCTGAAAGAGAATGTATTATGCTGTAGTCCTGTTTGTTTGCCATTACGCCACGCAGACTCAGCCGAACTAGATTTCACATTTGATAGGTACGTTTTTCTTCTGTAGAAGTTCAAATGATCAAAGTCTATGCGAAAAAAAAGCCTCCATTGAAATTGCTTTATATTTTATATTTTATATTTCAGTTCGCTATGAGATGTTTCAAACTTTATTTGCTATATTTCAGTATCCTTTGACTCTCTTTCTCTCTCAATCTCTCTCTCTCTCTCTTTCCCTCCTTCACACACACACACACACACACACACACACACACACACACACACACACACACACTCTATCTCTTTCTCTTTCTCTCTCTCTCTCTCTCTCTCTTTGTGAATATTCTTCTTTTCTTCTTCTTGGTTCCTGTTGGCTTGGGCTCTTGAATACGCTAACTGCATCTCTTCACAGATGGGAAAGCTTCCCTACCGCCACTAGTGTCTTGGATATTACATTAAACTATCTGATAGTCAGGCTCCAGTCCAAGAGCTTTGAAAAAAGCAATGAAACACACCACTGCCATTACTCCCAGATTCAAACGCAAACGGAGTAAGAGTACCTATTACAGTCCAATATGTTGGTCAAATAGCGTCTAAGTTATCTATAATGTTGACGCACCACTCCTGGAAATTTATTGAATGTGGAATACCTATTTATTGATATCATTTCCAAGTCCACTCAGCCTTGGAGTGGTAGTGCTTGTTAGGGTCCCATCTGAAAGGGAAATAGAACTATTTAATCTTTTAATATACTTTAAATCATTAAACTGTGTTCAGACAAATAACAAATAGTAAATTAAATTACTATTATTAGATATCAGTGTTTAAAACCCTTTAATAGTATGCAATCGAATGAATAATAATGGCCAAATTATTGGTGTTGGATTGCAATTCTTCGAATAGTGGTATTACTGTTAAATAAAAGTACTTGCAACCATTTTCTTGTGTGCAAACAATAAATAGCAATACTTGAATCCATTTAACATATTGTCAACAGAGCTATTAGTATTAGACAGCAATAAATGAAACCATTCAACTAATGATGAGGAATATATATATATATATATATATATATATATATATATATATATATATATACTTTCAGAAAAAAAAATTCGGTCACATTAGGATTATAAATTTATTTCCATCCTGCTAAGGTCATGATATGAATCAATAACACAAAAACGATTCAATTTGAATTCTTCAGTTCCAACATAGACATTATCTTTATGTTGGATCTGAAGAAGTCCTGTTAATTTTTTTGGTGATATTGATTCATATCATGGCCTTAGCAGGATGGAAATAAATGTATAATCTTAATGTGACCGAATTTTGGTTTTCTCTTGAAATAATATTTGCTCTGTGATATCGTTACCAGGAATATTTAAATATTCAAATTTTGAATAATCTAATTGCCCTGACGGTATTGTTCCTCCTCCGGATTTACTGGTTTGAAGAACACACACACGCACACACACATACACACATATATATATATATATATATATATAGGATTTGGAATTAAATAACCTATAATTATTGTTATCAATCTAAAATGATTACAAATTAAAACTTCTTATTATTATTATACCCCTTTGAGAGTTTTTCACAGCAGTGTTAGCTGATGGTTTCTCACTGGACTTTGAGTGGGTGCAAGTTTCCTCAAGTCTGCAGGACTCTCCTCAGTGATCTGGCCGATCTTGATTATGCTCCAGGTCGAATGGTATCCACTCATCTTCTTATTACCAAGTCCTCAAGTCCTTGTACGAATCCTTTGATAACTATACCAAGAGCACCAATTACAACTGGTATCACAGTTACTTTCAAGTTCCACAGTGTTTATTTTCAATTCCCTGGCAATTCGAGGTACTTAGTTTTCTTTTCGTTTTCTTTCAATTTTACACTGTGGGCAGCCGTAACAGCAAAGTCGACAATTTAGCAACGTCATTTTTCTTGTTAATTATAACTAAGTCTGGTTGTCTGGCCAAGATCGGGTGATCCGTTTGTATCTCAAAATCCTAGGGAAGTTTGTGTGTCTCATTATACAGGACTGATTCAGGATTGTGTATATACCATTTGTTCGTATGGAATGTAGGTCTTATGTATGGTCATTTGTTTTCTTGTTCTCTTGAGTTTTTCTTGTTCTTTGATTCACTTCAATAAATCTCCTGCCTATCTTACAAGGAAGCAGTCAAGGTATTTAGACCTTTGATAAAGTTCCTGCTAGATTTGTTTCGATTTGTTTTCTCGTTCTCTTGAGATACACTTTTTATTTTTTTTCTTTCATATCGACTTGCTTGATCGTCTCAGCTTCCAATATTACCGAGTATTTCTCAGTTTTCTTTTCTCCGAGCGTTCTAATTTTATTCTTGATTTGGAAGTTCCATTCCGTCTGTCATGTGGAGTTTCCCGCTTTTCATTATTGATATGGTGCATTTTTTTATGCCAAATTCCGTCCCCATGTTATCGTTATTATATTTAGTATAATTATTATATACAGTAGCATCCACAAGTTAAGGAAACGAACAACAACAAATATTTTAATGATTTTTACTCTAAAAAATGTGCATGTTCGTTTACGGGATTTTCGCAAAATATTCTCTGAACACCTACATATTTATTTCATATAAAGTTTTCTAAATTTTTTTTACAGCAAATTAATTGTAAACAAAAAAAATATGCATTTTGCCATGGTCAAAAGTTAAGGAACACTGTTGAATTATAGTAATATAGGTAATTTTTAAACAACTTGATTGCTAATTCTGATTTATTGTCCATTGTCATACATCGTTGGAATATTTTTAAGCAAGATAGAGACGAAAACATGTAATTGTTTAAATCAAGAAGAAGAAAAAAAACTCATTTTAGCAAATCTTGAAGAAGGCAAATCGTATTCTGAATTTGCTGGTACCGTGCGAAAGTCAAAAAGCGTTGTTTATCATGTAATCAGAAGATTTAGGGCTGACAAGACACTTGAACCAAAACTGAGAATTAGCAGACAACCAAACGAGAAGATCAGATAATTATTAAAATGTCTTTAAAATAGCGTTTCGATATAGCAACGTTTATTTCTTGTGTATTTTGTAAGCAAACAGGACATCCAATCTCTAGAAAAACTGTTTCTCGTAGGTTACATGAGGAAAAATTATTGCCTAGGATTCCAAATCGCAACAAATTCATTTCAAAGAAAAATCAAAAGGTTCGTCTTGACTTCTTCACAGAACATATCCTGTGGACAGAGGAACAATGGAATATTATTCACTTTAGTAATAAATCTAAATTCAACTTGTTTGGATCTGATGGTAAGAAATTCGTAAGATATAAAAATGGGAAACCCTTATCTCCTCAATGCATCAAGAAAACTGTGAAATTTGAAGCGGGTGCATAATAGTGTGGGGGATGATTTATACAGCGGGAGTAAGGCCCATTGTTCATTTTCACGGTATTGTTAATGCCAGTGTTTATAAAAAAAACTCCTTCGTCTTCTTTCTTTTCCTCATTTAGGCTAAGGAACTGTTTAAACTCCAATATTTATGCAAGACAACGCACCTTGCCACAAAGCTTAAACTGTATTAAGTTTTCTTGAAGAGAAAGGAATAGCTGTTATAAAGTGGCCACTACAAAGCTCAGATATGTATCCACAGAGAATATATGGAAAATCATAGGATAGAAAGCTCAGAACAGAAATCCTCAAAATATTGATGATTTATGGGGTTTTCTGAAAGAAGGATGGGAAAGTATCACAACCACACTTTGTAAGAATTTAATTTGCTCATGTCATCGAAGATGCAATGATGTAACCCATACGAAAGGAAAATTCACTAAATATTGAATTTTTCTTTAGTTTATATATTGGTCTAACAAGTATTTATGATGATTTCCTTCACTGTTGACCTGGGAAAAATGTATATTTTTGCTTTTTCAGTTGACTATTAATTTACTGTAACAGAAAATTTAGAAAACTTTATATGTAATAAAGGCATATGTGTTCCATGTATGTTTTGTGAAAATTTCATAAATATACATGCAAATTTTTTCAAGTAAAACTCCTTTAAATATTTGTTGTTGTTCCGTTCTTTAAGTTATAGCTGCTACTGTTCAATCATCATAATATCATAATTATCATTTACTCCTTGAGAGTTTTCACATCAGCGTCAGATGATGGTCTTTCACTTGAGCTTGAGTGACAACAAGTCTTATCAAGTCTCAAGGACTCTTCTGAGTATTCTGGCCGTTCTTAATAATGTAGTTGGTTGGATGGTCTCCTTTTGTGCTCTTATTTCCGAGTCCTCCCGCCCCTTTCATAATCCTTTGGTAAGTGTATCAAAAGTACCAATCACGATTGGCATAATTGTCACTTTCATGCTCTACAGTTGTTTTCAATTCCCCAGCAAGTTCGAGGTATTTATCCATTTTATTTTCTTTCAATTTTATTCTGTGGTCAGCTAGGACAGCAAACTCCATGATTTTGCAAATTTTCGCTTTTTTTGTTGATTCTTCTTCTTCTTCTTCTACTTATTATTATTATTATTATTATTACTATTTTACTACCTGTGACATTTTAACATTTATTTCTGTGTGGCAGCAAGACCCCTCTGGTCTTCTGAACTCTTCTCAATATTCTGGCCGATCTCAACAATTCAGAAGACGGATGGTCTCCATAAGTTTTCTAATTTCCAGTTCTTCCACCTTCTTTTGTTCAATGCGCGCCAATTACAATAGATATCCCCTTCAATTTCATGATGCAGAGTTTTTTTCTTTTTTTCTGGCAAGGTCAAACTATCTGCCTGTCTTTTAGCTTTCTTTTATTTTCACGGATACTGGTTTTTATTTTATAACATTTATTTGTATAGCAAAAATTATTCATAATATTTCACAACTTGCGAGTTTTTCCCACCTGCGTTACCAGGCGATATTTTACTGGGACCTAAGAGGCAGGAAAGTTCTATCTGATTTTAAAAGCGAGTATTCTGGCAGACTTTCACAGTACTGTAGTCGGGAGAGTCTCGATTCGTCTACCCTCTCTTCGAGACTTATTTTCATAGGTTTGAGGACCCTCAAACGTGCCAGTAAAAATTGGTATTACAGTCACCCTCACATTCATCAAGATTCTTATTTTTTCTGGAAAAGGTTTAATATTGGTCTTTTCGCTTTGTTTGAATTTTGATCAGTGGTTCGCAGCGACGGCAAAGTCCACTATACAGCATTTTTTTTTCTTTTTTCTGATTTAATTATCTCTAGGTTTGGTCTTCAGGGCGAAATTAAGTGATATATTTGCTCATGAAAATCACAGAAAATGTTATGCGTATCATTCTCTAAGAAAAGTTCTTTATTTTTTTTTGCATATTTCATTTAATAGTAAGTTTTATTTCTTGCACAATTCCCAGTGAGTAAGCTTGCTCACCCATTCATGTTTAGCTTTATATTCCTTTTGATCTATTTTCCTAGATTTGCTTATTATATTAGTAACGGTTTCGTCTCTTTTTCCTCATAATGTACAATTGATATTCTATTGTGTGTCATCTATTTCAGCGTTAATATAATTGATCTTAACGGCGTTTATTTGTGCTGCTATTTGAACAAATTCAAATTCTCTCTAAAGGTTCATCTTTCGTTGCCATGTTCAGGTTTTCTCGTGAGAGATTTCCTCAAATCATCGCTTGGAATACCCATGCAGTTGTTGTTTTTTTTTTTTTTTTTCCTTTTTTCTGTTTCCAAGTCATTATTGTTCTTTTTTACATGCTGTTCTGTATGTGGTCGCTGTAATGAGTCTTTATTACCTTTTTTCAATGAGATCTTCGGGTGGTCGTATTGATGCCTACCAACTAACTTCATTGCTGGTAAGTCCTCTCCGACTTTCCTTTCTTGACGGGTATAATCTATATATGTCATCCCTCGAGTTTAAGGCCTTGTGCATCGTCCACAACTTTGTTATCCTATGGTCCGTTGTCGATTTAAAGGATATTCCTGAGTATTTAAAAAAGAGAACGGCCCAGAATGAAATTTCTGCTGCAGAGTTGCGTTTCGAGAAGCACTCTCGATATTCTGAAGTACCATTTTCTTAGTTTTTCTTCTTCTCCCCGCTTGTTGATAGTGTTCCCCTCCGCTTTTTTTTATATTATTATTATTTAATCCTCTCCGACTTTTTTACACCAGCATTAACCGATGGTTTCTCTCTGAACTTTCAGTGACAGCAAGTCTCTCAAGTCTCTAGGACTCTTTTCAGTATTCTGGTCGATCTAGATAATGGTGTAGTTTAGTTGGACTCACACTATCTAGCGTTGGTGGTATGAGAGAGAGCAAGACTTCTCAGGTTTCCAGTTTTCCAGCCGATCTTGATAAAGCTGCAGTCTGAATAGTCTCCGATGTCCAACTCTTCCAGTACTTTTTTGATCTTTTATGGACCGTTTACCACCATCATCCTCATGTTCAACAGCTTTCGTTTGGAAATGTCAGAGTACTTTTATCTTTTCCAGTTTTCTTTTAATTTTACTCTGTGGTCCGCCGGTACGACAAATTCCACTATACTACAAATTGATATTATCATCATCATTATCTCTATTATATTACTCTTTGCAAATTGTTCACACCAGAGTTAATGATGGTCTTTGATTGAAATCTGAGGGAAAGCGAGTCTCCTTGGATCTCCAGGACTCTTCTCAGTATTTTAGCCGATCTAAACAATCCTGTAGTTTGGATGGTTTCGGCTCGTTCCTCTATGTCCAACTCATCAAGTCGCCCGACCAAACCTTTGGAAACGGTTCTAAAAGCACCAGTCACTAGTGGTATCACTATCACATTGAAGTTGCGCAGGGGGGTGTTTTTTTTAGTTTTTAGGCGTGATCCAAGTACTTGTCTCTGTTCTTTTTTCTTTAATTTTCCTTCAGTGATCCTCTTGGACGGCTAAGATCACAAGTCGTCATGTTCCTTTTTTTTTTATAAAAAAAACCACTGTCTCGTCATCTGGCCGGAATTAGGTATTCCATTTGTATCTCAAAATTCCAGAGAATTCCATGTATCTCTTTTTCCAGTACGGATTATGGTTTGTGCATACACCATTTTCTGGAAGCAAAATTCTACCGATTTATTTTGCGATTCAGCTCTGGTTGAAACAAACAGCTGAGTGTATAATTCAAAGAAGAAAAAAATTCTGAAAATAAGGGGAAAATAAGTGCAACACTGCCTTATCGAATTAAAGAATACGTTGGAATTCGAGAGATAATGTTAGCAAAGTAATTCAACGCTAGCTACAACGAGCATCATTCGGGGAGGATTCAATTATATAAGTTGAGAACGAGGTTCGCTGGGCAGAATGAAAGAAAATGAGAGTTGAGGTAGGTGAGAAAATTAGTGGTGTTATCTCTTTTTCTCGGAAAGTATCAAAGAAACATTCAGTAAAGTTTACATGGAATGAAAGGTAAATTAACAAAAAAAAAAAAAAAAATTAAAGTGGTTTTACTTACATTTTTTTCACCCTTAAGATCCTGTAAAAAATTCTGAAATAGATAAAAGGGTTTGAAGATGAAGATAAATATTAGGTGTTTGATAATGTAGTATTTTACTCTCTATATGTTTTTCATAGAAATTGCGCTTACCGTAAATTTTATCGTCATACGAAATGGGATCAATAACCGGATTTCAAATCCTGAACGAGATTGTTTACATTTCTCTACGCGTTAAAAACCCTTAGGAAAGCCATGGATCAATTTCTATTCTCTCCATCTATGGGGAATTAGTAGAACAGACTGATTTCTGAAACTTTGCTTGTCTTAATACAAACCAGCTGGACTACGCTTAAAGATTAATCTTGGGTCACATCCTGCCCTTGACGGTTAGGTTGGGCAAATATAGAAGCTTTTCTTTACACCAGATTTTTTTGCCTTAACGGGAATTTTAGTAACAGCAAGTGGATTCCTTCTGTCAGTGCTCTTCTCTGTATTCTAACCCATCTCAGCAGTCATGTGGTTTGAACAGTCTCGTTTCTTTAAAAAAAAAAAAGGAAAAGATAAATAAAACTGATTTAATTCTATAAATTATACTTCACTTGAGAAAATCACATTGTTTGAATTTCACGAGGCCATTAATAAATGTTTTCCTTGTGGAACTGTTAAAAATATGGATTGCTTATTTGATGATTTAAAAAATAGAAAACTATAATTATTCTATTTAATTAGGGTTTTATCAATTTATTGCGTTAATTATAAACGGTGTTTACCATATTTTCTATTCTTTGGAAAATTTTTCAGTTAATATTTTTGTAAGAGTGAGTATATAAACTAAATAAAAAAAAAGAAAAACTGTACAAAATAAGATCATGTAAATTCAATTTATTGCAGATTCGGAAGTTTCTTTACTGACGTTTTTAAAAACCTAAATCGAAAATTTGTCCCGAGATATGCAAAATAAAAATCATTTAAAATAACAAAATATTTTATTTATCTCATTCCCGTTGCTCGTCTACTTTTCCTTATTTTTTATTTTTATTTTTTTGACTTTCATTTCAATACCTTGCTTTTTGTCTTTTTTAAACTTTTGGAGTGAATAGTGCAATCTGGTCTGAGAATATATCGCACAACAGGAACAGATGTATAGCATAATTAAACAACAGCAAAGTTTTCATATCGTCCTGTAATAGTAATATATGTACGTATGTATGTATCTATGTATGTATAAGAAAGAATTAAGGAAAAAAAGAGATTCAACTTAACAAAAAGCAATTATGAATTACGGTCAAATCCCGCGAAAACTACAGGTTCCCACTTGATCACCGTAGTGACGAACCTCTTCAATACTTACATTGGATATTATTTTAGCCACAGCAGGTCCTGTTAACAACTTGGATTGCTCTTACTGGGCAAGTTTAGAGGTTAGAGAATTGTTTATATTGTACGTTTATATCTACAATTTTCATATTTGTTTCTTAAGTTTTTTGCGCCAGTTTTGTTTTAAAATATGTTCTACCTATTTTAAATAATTTGAAGACCGAACAATTTAATCTGGAGATGAGACCCTTACACGTATAAACACTCAGGTCAGATTGGATCTGGAAGTAATAGCAATGAATGTATTCACTAAATTACCCAGATCATCTGAACTGGAGCCTCACAATAAAATGCCGTTTATGTTACAAAATTTACCTTTGACAGAGTCGGATGTTCCAGCAGTGTAAACGATGTGAATGCTGGACGCACCTGTGCAAATAAGCCAAAGCATATCACAAGGGTGACACACAGAATACATGGGAGTTGTAAAAATATATATACACGGCCCTCAGCAGATATGGGTAGTCATGTAGGTATCAGTCTTCAATGTGGATTCTTGGGTCTAGATATGGTCAGGCATGGAAACTTGCCGTCAAACGTCCGGTTGGACAAAGGCCCGCAGTTGCTCCTGGCAGGGAAACTGAAGAGGCAAAGTTTTAGGGCTTTAAAAATAACACAGTATGATATGGCCAAGAGAAGAAGAAGAAGATATGGGTCAATAGAGCAGTGTCCAAGTCCCTCAAGATTTCCGTGTGTCTTCGTCTTTCTGTCTCTGTCTCTCACACACATTCGAACCTCTTTCGAAGAATAAAGAGAGATATATATTTCTATAAAGAAAAGTGTTATGCTTCTTTACTATGCCCAGTCATTATACTGCTATACAACATTTAGTATCATAGCCAGGATATTTCTTTTTGAAGAGAATGCATTCAGCGTATTACAAGTCTTGTCAACAGGGCTGAATCCTTTTTGATTTGGAGAGCTTTTGTTTATATAAAGACGACAGACTAACACACATGAAAAATTCTAACATGCAAATAAATTGTGACAGAAAAAAATTGGTAAAAGTGTTTAACAAAAGTGTGAATTTCGATATCAAATATTGTTGGGTTTTATGACATTTTCAAACTTGCCGGTTTTTTATTGCCAAATATTATATATATATATATATATATATATATTGGCTCCACTCGTGTTGAGCACTCTTGTAATTGTAGCATTGCAGCGTTTTACGGTGGGTTTTATTTTTCTTTTGACCAACTGACTGCATATCTCTTGATTTTTTTCAACTTGAGTGACGGAGTTGGCCTTTTCTATTTTTTTTTTTTGTCCTATGATATTTTTTCTTCTCCCCCGGGCGGTGATTCGAGATATTTTTATCTCTTGTTCCTGGCGTTTTTTTTTCTTTTTTCCTGGTAACCGTGGATGCTGGTAGATAGTAGGTTAATAAATATATATATATATATATATATATATATATATATATATATTGTAAAGCACCGACTGACTGTTTCGTTGTATCACAATTCATCAGAGTCGCTAGACACGCGAGGTGCCTCAAGCGGGAATCGAAACCAGGCTAACTTACGTCAGCCTGACGACATAATCTCATAGTCACCAGCAATAACAACGTAAGCGAGAGAATTTAATGCATATGTGCTGAATATTTTTATTTGTTTACATTTTACGCTAACTGAGACCGGAGTGCTCATTTCGTCAGAAGAATTTTGCAATTCGAAATTGGCAACTGTTAATTCCTTCGTGGGAGTGCTCAACCCCCGGAGAAGGAACACACACACACACACACACACACACACACACACACACACACACATATATATATATATATATATATATATATATACAAATTTCATTAAATATAATATACATTTTCTGTTTACATATTTTCTTCTGGATCCGTTTGTATTCCCGGATTGCTTTTATCGTATTCGGCGGGAATTGATTTATGTATTGTCCATAGTTGTATGTAACCCTAGTACTTTCTGCCTGACTTTGGGCCATCATCAGGGGAGGATCTATTACAAACATGATATAACTTTGGTTTTCGCATATTACTACTATGTAAGAGTGTCTTTACCGTTGAAGGGTATAGCGTTTGTAAAGACGCTCTTACATTGTAGTAATATGCGAAAACAAAAGTTACATCCTTTTTGCAATAGATCCTCCCCTGATGATGGCCCAAAGTCAGGCAGAAATTACTAGGGACACATACAACCACGGATAATGAATAAATCAATTCCCACCGAATACGATAAAAGCAATACAGGAATACGAACGGATTCAGAAGAAAATACGTTGACGGAAAATGTCTATTATGTTTAATGAAATTTGTATTAACGAAGAAATGTTGCCAAATATAACACACACACACACTCACGCACACACACACACACACACATATATATATATATATATAATTTGTAAGCGAATAGTTTGTTGGTAACTTTTCTAAACGACCCAGAGCGCATTATTTGGGCACAATTAAATGGTTTCAGATATTTGAATCTATCGCTCTATTCTATTTAATATTATTAATTTGGCGGTATACAGTAAAGTGATTTCAAGTATTGTTTACTCTAACAGTTTTATTTTCACGCATTTAAATGATTTAAAGTATTGTTATTTTACTCTGATAATTCTATTCCAATCTAGCTATTCTTTTGCACGCAGTTAAACGGATTTTTGCATGCGAAAGGTAAAATTCCTAGAGATATTTACCTTGCTGCTTTATGTAATAAATTTGCCCTGTCAGCAGATACGCTGACTGTATCTCTAAGGGGATTAAGACACCCCTAACGAGTGACCTGGATATCAAACTAAACAATATGATGGTGAGGTTCCAGTAATACTGGAGCTTAGTGGAATGCGGAATAGCCCTTCATTAACATCACTCCCAGGCCAATTGTGGCCCAGAGTGGTAACACCTGATTGGTTCCTATCAATGGGTCAAATAGAACTTAACAGTGTATTAAGCTAAACAGAATTTCTTTAAATAGAACTGTTTTTGACATTGAAACTGTGTATTTATGTTAAACTGTAATGTTTGAAATAGAAATGTTTTATAAACTAAATTAAATTGTTTGAAATAGAATTGTTTTTGACACTGAACTTGTGTACTTATACTGAATTAAATGGTTTGAAATAGAACTGATTTTGTATACTAAACTGTACTGTCTAAAAAGAACAGTTTTTATATGCTGAAATGAATTGTTCGAAATAGAACTGTTTATATGTATAAAAACGGATTGGGCATGAATAAGCTGCAAAGGCTGATGTGCCATCAAACCAAACTAAACTATGTGGCAAATATGTAATGAGCAGGATTCAAGGTCTGTTGTAGTGGCTTTACATAATCACCATCATCATCATGTCGCGCTGGTAGCACGGATATCCCTGACCCTCTCTCGCCACTCCTCCCTATCATTCATCGCTTTAGGCAGGTCCTCAGGACAACATCCCGTATCCTCACACACCTGCGGAATGTATGTTCGTGCTGGTCGTCCTGCTTTTGCACGGCCATGTGTGGGGGTCCATAAGAGTACATCTATTATGAGTTCGTCCCTGCTTCTCCAGCAGTGTCCTGCATGTCTAGTTCGTCTAACTTGAATAGTTTTCGTGATAGGAGGCAGGTGGCCGTACAGTTGGTGTCTTGTGGGGTGTTGTCGCCAGGACTTTTTCAAGATTGCACGCAGCATTCTTGTGTAATTGCCGTCTAGCTTCTTCTCCAGCCGTTGATTAGTAAAGGATTGTGCTTTTGAACACCCGTAATGGAAATGGCATAACCAGTAAAACCAAAGCCTGATTTTTTGTATTTTTCAATATCATCGTTAACCATATATTTCACATGAAATTTAAAAGTTGAAAAAGTGAGTACGAACAAATATACCACAGTTTTCGAATTTCAGCTTTACGAAAAATCTGACAAATGAATTCATCTTTTTGCATGAAAATTAACCAAATTTCCAAAAATCTTTTTCTAACTGGACAAATTTTGACATTTAATTCGGCAATGTTCTTGACATTTCAACCATCGTTTTAATATGCTTGCACGGTTTTCAAATATTTTACAAAGTATTTTTTTTTTACATTAGAACGTACTATCCATTGCTTCGTTTTGTTTTTTGTTTTTTTCTGTCATGATTTGTATATCTTTTTACGAACTCCCACGAACTCATTTTTTGTTTTGAACGAATAAAGGCGAGTTATTCCTATGAGCATATTAACACTTTCAATACCGCATTTTCAAAATTTTGAAAGTTTTTGTGCCACATTTCCTGCGAAAAAGAAAAACAGTTTAAAAAATGTTCCTTTTAACTTAAATGGCTTATGCTAAATTAAATTATAAAAATAGAACTGTTTGATCACTTAAATAAGTATATTTACCAAATGTGTTTACAAATCATATATTTAATATATATGTAAAGGTAGAATTTGACATTGAATAACCAACATTAATTGATATGCCATAAAACATATTTTAGGAGGTGCTCGTGGTGTAATTGTTATCGTTATAGAAAAATGGACACGGCGACACGAGTTCAAATTCTGGACGAGACTAATAGCATTTCACATAGCACTAATACCCTTTGGAAAGGTATGAATCCAATTATTCTCGCTCCAACTATAGGTAAATAGTAGGGCAGACTGATCTTCAGCCTTGGTGAGACAACTAGTCTAGGAGAAGGTAAAATCTGTATTCAAACCTGTAAAACTTCGCTTAAAAATTGACCTTATGTCGTATCCTGCCCGAGCGGAGGGGTTGGTAAATATGGATAATGATGGTCAACCAGTGTGTAAAATTATTAAGGTCTCAGGATGATAGTGAGTTATTTCCTCGCGATATTTACTAGTAGACCACTGGAAGGGGGAAAGGAATGGAACTTATATGTGAAAGAGAACCGAGGTAAGCAAAGAGCCAGAAAAAGAGAAAGGCTATCAGGGAGAAACCAATGGGAAGATCAAGAGTGGAGGGGTTGGTAAATATAGATATTCCATTAAACCAAATCTATCGAAACTAAATCCTTTTGAGATTGTAATCAACATCAGCTGTCTCATTAAATTGTTACCTTGAGAATATAGATGTTTTTCTCCTGGTCTTTTAAGCTTACTGTCCCAGGTTTTCCTTATGTAAACTTTCTGGCCCTTGGGGTTAAAAGTTTGTGTTCATGCTTTAAGAATTTTAAGGATTATGAAATATAATATGAGATATAAATATTAATGTTAGGTGCTGATTTAAGAACAATAAATAGAACGTTGTAAGAAACTGGTCTATATCTGCAACCGACACATGAGGAAAATAATAAGAGTCGAACGCGGAAATGAAGGGGTTAATAATGTATATATGTAAGTCTAGCACGTTTTTATATGAATGTTCTACTTTGGCATGTGTAAACAGTTGCATTTGCCAAACACCTTGCTGATAAAGAACTGTGCTCGAATATACAAATTTAAAATATGTGTTTTTATTAGTTTACAAAAATTGCTGCTGAGTTGTTTTACTTTTTCTTCTTTTTTATTTATTTTATATAGATTTTTTAATACAAGAGACATCATTTCTCTAACTGTAATTCGGAAGTAAATATCACGAAAAACATAAAAATAACATTTCACACATACATTTAGACATACTATCAATCTCTTCACTCATGCGCTCATACACACAGATACATACACACATACACACTAACCTATCTATCTATCTCTCTCTCTCTCTAAATATATATATATATATATATATATATATATATATATATATATATATATATATGTAATAAGCAGAAATGGAATATGAGAAACAATGTCAATACAGAAAAATATGCAAACTTATGTCTACTGTAAATATACCTAATAAATAAAAAATCCCAAGAAAATGCAAAAAATATACGAGAGAAATCAATATCAATATATCTTTGATAAAAATGCATGCGCTAAATGTATGATTATATTTAGAATGAAGACATGAATGATAAACACACACACACACACACACACACACACACACACACACACACACACACACACACACACACACACACACACATATATATATATATATATATATATATATATATATATATATATATTATTATTATTATTATTAACGTCCATAAATAAGTACAAACTTGGCTGTTTTTTCATATAAAGATGATATTCTTCTACTCTAAAAATACCAGTATTTCATTATTTTTTTAAGAATATTGTTTATATTATTATGTATAGATATATTTATCAAAACGTATATTACCAACTCTGAAATATTTGAAACGTCACAAGAAATAAAAATATATAGTTTTATATATAGGGTATCTCAAAATAACTGCTATTTATAACTGTGACAAGCTGGAAGAGTGCTCATTCTGAAACGTGTCCTTTAAAAAATTCAGCCTTGGAGCTAGAGACATTAAATTAATATTTTTATTAATTGTTATTATGTCAGGTTTCTTGACATGCAATATTTTTTTTACTTCTTGCCTTAGTAATAAACCATTATCATATCAATGAGGTGCAGGATTTTTGAGACAATGTTGAATGCTTTTGTCTCCATATAAGTTGGGACGAAAAATACTTTTTCTATCTTGTCCAAGACATTGTGACCGAGGATTAATAGTTCTTTGAGTATACTAGGTTTAAATCTGAAACAGAAAAGAAAACAACATTATTATTTGTAGAATTATTAGAAGTTATATGGGGGACATGTATATTGAGACACCCTATATATATATATATATATATATATATATATATTATATATATATATATATATATGTGTGTGTGTGTGTGTGTGTTGTGCGCATACATATATTTATGTATATATATATATATACCATATTAAATGATTTATTGAATAATAGTACTTACGGTAAGGGAAGACAAAACCCGCAAGTAAATCGAAAGATAAAAAATATAAAACCGAATCACTGTCTAGGGTAAAATATGTATATATATATATATATATATATATATATAAATATATATATATAATATATATATATATATATATATTGGAAAAAAAGAAAAGGCTAACCTTGTTATACCAATTGAAAAAAATCAACAGATACGCAATTGATTGGTAAAAAAAACCCATCGCAATTGCTGCTAAGCTTACAAGTGCAAAAATGTGCTCAGTACTAAGTAGAGTAAAATAGTATTAAAAATTATTTCGTGAGTCAGAGAACTAACGTACAACAGTTTCGCCTAAGTGGCTCATCAGGGTACCTAATATTTTTTTGTTAGTTGGGATTAGGTACCTTGATGAACTTCTTGGGCGAAACCGAAGTAGGCTAGTTCCTGACTCACGATATAATTTTTCGTACTATATGTATATATATGTTACTAAGAAACTCACTGCAATATAGAATATGAATTGATTGATAAGATCGACAATGCTTACAAAACCAAAATTATTACAATCGTTGATACATGAATGTACAGTGCAAATATGAAATTTTCCACCAGTAATATACAAAATGAAAGTATTAAGGACTTTTAATTTTACGCCAACGATCCTCAGGTGTATATTTGCAACTCGGTCTCACATGGGTGGGCAAACCTTTAGGTTGCAGGGCCGCATCAATGTGTTATGAATTATTAAAAGTTGCATCTTTTAAAAGCAAACGAATTTAGTATCGATTCCAGTGCCGGTGTTTATTTTTTTTTATTTTTAGAGGCTACCGCGGGCAGCACAGAATAGTGTAGTTGGCCGCAATTTGCTCACCCCTGTATTAAGACATTTTTCATATTTGATGTTTTAAGAGTATACTGAAAATCAATGTCCAAATATATATATATATATAGTATATTATATATATATGAAATCATCCACAGACAGACTATTTTGTTGTATCCCAACTCTTCAGAGTGGCTAGACACGTAGGACGCTTAAAGCTGGCTTCGAAACCCGCCCACCTTTACGTTAGAGACTCAGTAACATACTGCTCAGCCCACAAGAGAACTACGTCAGCTCGGGAATTATAATGCATTAACAATAGCTTTCGTTTTTTTATGCCTTATCTCAAACTAGAATGGTCAATTTGTTCGAGGGAGCTTGGCATTATGTGAGTGGCTGCGGTAAATTCCTTCACAAGAATGTTGAACCCCATGGGTGTGGCTATAGCCTTTTGATTTTTCAATTGTAAATAGACTTCAACCGTTGTTGTATATACTCGTCTGAAGACTATCCTAGCCGTACGAGGTTTTATACTATTTCATTGTATACATATATTGGTGTGTGTGTGTGTGTGTGTGTGTGTGTGTGTGTGTGTGTGTGCGTGTGTGTGTGTGATTTGACAGATTCATTAAACTCCTGCAGTTAGACACTTGAAGATAAATATATTTTTATTCCAATGGCTTTTCCTCCTTTCAATTCCCCATTTGTTTTCTTTTTTCCGTAGAATTCTAATATTTTTAAACACGTTGGTATTTAGAAAAAAATTATAACTTTGATTTATTTTCAACAAAAAAGCACTTAAATGGATCAAGCAAAATAAACGTAAACGTTTTTCAATGAATACAAAAATATACTCGTCGACGTCGACATCCGTATACCTATATCAGAAGAATATATATATATATATATATATATATATATATGGAGAAAGAAATAGTTTGATAGGCATTACAATTTCAAATAAAGACAAATCGAGCGTCATTTTCACATCAGATGGTAATAGAAGTTTGTTTTGTTTTGTTTGTTTTTTTTGTATTTGTGATTTCAAAATTTATTACTTTTCGATCCTTCTCTTCTGTGCCTGAAACTCGTTTCATCATTCCAAAAATTGTCTTACATGCTCCCATCCATAATAAGAAATATAAATCACCATCACACACACACACCCGCGCGCGCGCACACACACACACACACACATATATATATATATATATATATATATATATATATATATATGTATATATATATGCTAACGAATACGTATCTAATGTAGATAGTTTAAAATAGCCAGGAAAACCGTTTGGTCACGTAGTGTACTTGACAGGTGACGAAACCGAGATCATTTAAAAGATCTTTCATTGGGTGAAAATCCCGAGATCAAATGAATCAAGAAAATTTCGAGCAACTTAATCTTTAGATGGAAAAGGAATCATGATTTGAACGATGTTTTTCAAATAAGTTGCACGAGCCCCCGTAATCCCAATGGGTTAGTCGTTGAAGAAATAAATACAGTAATATACCACGTAAAGTTGTCACAGGAGTTGTTTTTCATTTCAACACAGAAGAACTTAAAACAGTTTGGAGGTCGCCAGATATACAACAGACAAATCGACACAAGATGATAACAACTTGAGTCACATCCAAAGACGAAACGATGCAACAACAAAAGGAGATGGATATACGGAGACAACGAAATGATATAGACGGTAACATAAACTAAAGTGATATGTTAGACTAGGACATTTCTTTATGATTACAATTTTTAAAATTTCTCAACATATTTTTCTTGGAGGCTACGGACAGGCGAAAGGATTTTGTAGTGAAACTTTTTGAATATAATAAAAAAGAATATATGCCAAAAAACGCAAAATAAAATATTCATATGATGAATGAAAATTATTTTTTCGTATCAAAGGGTTTTTCATTGATCGTTTTGTGTTCCCACCATATCGTGACCCCCTGGGAGTTAGAATCACACGAGCGATGCACTTAGTTGTGAGGATGCTGAACTTTTGATATCAGCAGTACATATTTTTCTCAAGTATCTGAATTAGGCATTTGTTTAAATGGATGTTTCTCCGCAAAGAATATATATATATATGCGTGTGTGTGTGTGTGTGTGTGTTTATTCTAAACTGAATTGTTTGGAATAGAACTGTTTTGATACTTAACTGGGTTTAAACAAAACTTAAGTCAGACTAAACTGAGAGTTTTGAAATAGAACTGTTTACATGTATAAAAATGGATTTGGCATTTAATAACCTGCAATCCTCATCATGACGTGCGGCTAGCACGGATATCCCTGACCCTCTCTCTCCACGTCTCCCTATTATTCATTGCCTTCGGCAGGTCTTCGGGGTTGCATCCTGTATCATCACATAGCTGCTGTATGAATGTTCTAGCTGGTCGTCCTGCTTTTGATTGGCCATATGCGGGGGTCCCCAGGAGCACATCACTTACGATCTCGTCTTTGCTTCTCCAGCAGTGTCCGGCATGTCTGGTTCGTCTAGCTTGTATAGTTTTCGTGATAGGTGGTAGGTGGCCGTACAGTTGAGGCTGTGTGGGGTGTTGCTGCCAGGACCTGTTCAATATTGCTAGCAACATTCTTGCATAATTGCCGTCGAGCTTCTCCAACCGTTTAGTCAGCGTCCAAGTAGTGCATCCATACAGCAGTATCGACACGACCGCAGCCTGGAAGAAACTCCATTTCATTTTATCGGTCAGGTTTGATTTCCATATGATCGAAGGCCTATCGATAGGTGTCCATCCCTTCATTAGCCGCGTGTCGATGTCTTTTTCGGTTGATGAGACGCTGCTTCCTAGATAGGTGAATTTGTCAACCAGTTTCAAGGAGGTTCCGTCTAGTGTGGAGATGTCACCTGTGTATTAAAATCAAACCAAACCAAACCAAGCCACGTTTTCTGAGTTGAATGCGTCATATAAAGATAGATGCGTGTACATATTTGTGGTTGTGAGTGTATGCATAAAGTTTGAATCTGTATGTGTGTGTGTGTGCTTGTAGTTAGGCTCTAATTAATCTACGTTTAAATTTATATTTGAATTTCTTTTCTATCATTTGGAGTAATGAGTAGTTGTCAGTTTGGCATATTGACATTATTTTTATTAGACGTCACCTTCGTTTTTTACCTATCACAGACTCAACACAATTCAATTCTTAGTGACCTCTGCATATTCTAAATCCAAAAGTGCACATGAGATATTTAGAAGTACTGCTGAAAAAATATACGCGTTGCCACAAAACCATTATTTGAAATTGGTTCCTTTTTTTTATTGAAATGGCTGGTTATTTCGACTCTACTTTTCTGTAAAATTGGCAAAATACAAACTTTCGATAATCATTTGTCACCGTGATGTCAGCTTAAAAATGATGTAAGGATAAAAATAATTTAAAGCTAAAATATGTAAATGACAATACTCCAAAGGAAAAGAAATTATTTAAAATGAATTTGTGTGTTTAGTTTGTATCAATTTAGTAATTATTCATTTGCTTAATGATTGAAAATAATATATATATAGTAATGAATCAGCATCATCTTCATCGTGCCGAGAGTATGGAGTCTGTTTTTGTCTCTCTCTCATCAAGTATCTCTTTTTCTCATCGTTTTGGGTAAGTCCTCTAGATGGTAACAAGTGTTTGTGCATTGCTGGTCGACCAACAGTGATGTGTTCATATTTAGGAATCCACAAAAGAATGTCGCTTATGAATTCCCAACTGCATCTCCATTATTGCTCAATATGTTCATTTGAGATATTGGTGATTATGTGGTCCTATGCTAGTCACGGAGCCCAATATGGTGTGACTACTAGTCACAGTACTTGTTGTGACTATTTTGTTCGTGACCACCACGTTAGCTTCCAACTATTGGCTTTGTCAAATTCTTCCGTACCCATACTGTGTTTGAAAGATCCAGGGAGGTGCATTGACACAATTCAGCTGGATATTCTTCTGACGGTCAGGTAATGTGAGTGGTTAGATGGTCTAACAACTAAAAGAATAGAAAAAAACCGGTGTTTAACAACAACAAAAATCGTTTTTATTGAAACACGTTTGTGAGACAATAAATAACAAACAAATGATCTTTGCTTTCTTGGCAAACAGAAGAAGAAAGAATATCGCGAGAGGAAGACTGACGATTAGGAGCGATGAGAGTGACATTAACGTCTCTAAAGTCTGGGATTTTGAAATTTTGTAATGTCTGAAGGATGTTCGGAGTACTTTCGGGTCTAGAATGGAAAAGGTGCTTCTTTGGCAGTCTTGAGTTTCTTCTTGGACCCTGTTTCTCATCTTCTCTGAGGATTCTTTTAATTATCCCATTTTTTTATAGACCAACCAGCTTTTTAGGTCAATATAAACCTTGAACAAAAAAAAAATCTTTTTTTTTTCTGTTTTTGGGATATATATATATATATATATATATATATATATATATATATATATATTCATTAATTAGAATATATTTCAGTAATCCTAATTTTTACATATTAATTAAGTAATCAACAGCACGTCGTGTCACAATTATGGTCCGTACTGCAGCTGCTCTCTCCACTGCTGCTAACAGATAATATTTGCATTGTTCCCATCAAGCTTTTTCCCTAAGTGTATCGTTAAAGTTCACATGGTGCAGCCATACAATAGTACTAAATCAATTACAGTTTGGAAGAATAACCATTATATTTCATCAGGAAGATTGGGTTTCCAAATGGTCAATAATCTGCAAATAGCACTCTATGCCTTTTATGAGATTATAAGATCAGTATTTTAAGTAGATAGCTAATCCTTAATAATTCTATCACAACTATCATTACTCTTATCACAACTACTACTACTACTACTAATAATAATAATAATAATAATAATAATAATAATAATAATAATAATAATTCTTGGGAAAGCCACCGTATAGTGGAATTTGCCGTCCTAGCGATCGATAAAGTGAAAATCAAAGAAAATGAAAAGAAAGACAAGTACTTAGACCTCGGCCGTTAACTAAGAATGTAGTGGAACCTAAGCGTGACGGTGTCGCAAATAATACCTAGAGTGCTTATATCAGACCCCAAAGGCTTGGAAAGGAGCTTAAAAGTGTTTTACAAAGTCGGAAAGGAGTAGCGCCCTTCCCAACACCTTGGTGTAGTAACTATTGAAAAGGGAGCTATCTGGTAGCTCTTGACTACGGTCTACATCGTAGGACGAAAGGAAACCATCCAAAGTGCCTCATTATTAAGATCAGCCAGAACACTGAAAAGAGTACTTGAGACTTGAAGAGACTTGCTACCACTCAGACCCCAGTCAAAGACAATCAGCTTACGCTTGTGTGAGGAACTCACAAAGAGTAAAAATATAAAACCATGAGGATATCATTGAGACAACAGCAGGCCGAAATTCTGAGAAGAGTCCTGGGGACTTGCTGTCACTCAAAATACTGTGATAGACTATACGCTAATCCTGAAGTGAAAAACACTCAAGCAGTATCAGGAATAAGAACAATCTTCCGAAATAATGAAAGGCAATTTTTCTATGAAATCGGTGAAGAAATAACCAGAACAAATGAACATACAGATGCAAAGGAAACAAAACACATCTGAAGAAAGATATGGAAACAGAAGGAACATAGAATATAGGTCGAATGGATAAAGAAGATCGGAAATACTCGTACGGTACCCCGCAATCCCCAGACTACTGGAACTGTAGTTTCACTATCGTACGCAGTTTAGACACATAATCAAGACCCCTCTCTTGTTGGGCGGGGTTGCTACACCTTTGCAGGGAGATATAATTAGGAAATTCTATGTACTTCCGAGGGGGTACAATAGAACCTGAGTGATGCTAAATTGAAATGTTGACTGTTACCATATAAAGGAGGGAATGTGTGTGTGTGTGGTTATTTTTTTTTTCCATTATAGTTGTCATAAAAATGTTTTAAAATGTTCACCCCGTATCTATTTACGCTCACGCTTGTGTATTGTAAATTGTGTGAGCCAAGTCGGTTTGGACTGTAGAATATGCTGACATCATCTCTGCAGAGGGGTAAGACCCCAGCAAAGACCCCAGCAAATAAGACATTGATCCATCAGATGACGAAAACTCCAGCCTAGGATATTTGGAGAATGTGGAGTATCTCTTCAAACTGTGTGCAAATGATTAATGTTAAATTGTGACTGTTTTATGGCAATACTTGAAACCATTTAAATGTGCCCAAAAAGAGCTCAATATCGTTTGAGCATGTTATCGACAGAATATGTTTATAAATCATGAATTTTTAATTGGCCCAGCGGTTAGAGTGTTCACCAATGGCCCGGGAGACCTGGGTTCAATCCCATGTCGAGTCATACCAAAGACTTTAAAAATGGAACTTGATACCACCTTGCTTAACACTCAGCATTATAAGGTACGGTTCAAGGGTAAAGTGGAGCAATCCTGGGAATGGAGTAGCGCCCTCCCCTACACCTTGGTGTAGTAGCTATCGAAAAGGGAGCCTTCGGGTCACCCTCGACTATGGTCGCTAACTTTACTTTACTTACTTATTTATAAAGAGAATTTGACGTTAAATTACCTGAATTACCTTAATTGATATCCCATGAAGCCAAACACAACACACAGTAAATTGCGGCGTCCAACTCAAATTGTGCGCGAATCAACATCAAGATGTTTGTTCAAAATTCAAGTTTAGACCAATAGACCTTGTCTAGTTTTAACCTAAAAATAGAAAACCTCGAAACGTATAACCAACTGTGACGTACCATTTGGTTTTTACAGTCAGTGCATTATCTATTGTAAATGGCAAGTGATATAAACTCGATATAATACTTAAAGTTTATTAGAGTTTTATCATTCTTTTTATTAATCTCTATATTGATTTATTAAATATGTTCACCAAACACGAGTTTAAATGGGAATGTTTATGGCTGTTCGTTGGAGTTACGGTAAATGTTTATGTCAATTGTAATGAGTTCTGTTCCACTTGTAACTTTACAGTGTTCAAATGGACATTTGTAATAATACAACACTGTATAGATGATTACACCATACCAATTCTGTTAGTTGTTTCGGTTTTATGGCATATCAACATTCGTTGGTTTTTTAATGCCAAATCCATCTTTACACAAATAATCAGTTCTATTTCAAACAATTCAGTTTAGCGTAAAAATAGTTTCATTTCACTCAATTCACTTTAGCATAAGTACGCAGTTTTAATGTAACTACACAGTTTAATTGATAAAAACATTTCTATTTCGAGTTATTCAGTTTAGTCAAACAGCTCTGATTCAAACAATTCAGTTTAGTATAGATATAGTTTTAGTCCACACACAGTTAAATGTCAAAACAGTACTATTTCAAACAATTCAGTTTAGTATAAGTAAGCAGTTTAGATATCAAAACACTTCTATATCAAGTAATTCAGTTTGGCATAAGTGTGCAGATTAGTACTTTTTGACCCATAGATAGGGCCCAATTAGTTGCTGGCACATCGGACCAGGCTTGACCTGGAAGCGTAGGTAATGAAGGAGTAATCCGTATTCCCCAATGCTCTAGCATTAGGGGAAAATCACCAGCAGATTGTTTTGTGTCATATACAGGACACTCGTTGAGGGGCCTTACTCCTCTGTAAAGATGCAGTCGGAGTATTCTACAGCCCCAGTCGACTTGTTAATACACAGAAATAAATGTAAAGAATAGTTTTATATCAGATAATTCAGTTTAGCATAAGTAGCAGTTGAACTGATCGAAATCTATTTTAAACAAATCAGTTTGGTATAAATAAGCAGTTTAAATGCAAAAACAGTATATTCTCGAAACCACAGGTTAGTTCTGTTGGACTCATAGATAGGACCCTATCAGTTGCTACCAATCCACGTTAGAGTGCACCTGGGAGCGATGGGAATGAATGGACGCTCTGTATTCCCCAAAGCTCCAGAATTACTTGAGGCTTTCTATTATTGTTTAGTGTTATATCCAGGACACTATTTGGTGTAGTCTTACCTCCTTGCAGAGATGCAGTCGGTATATTCTACAGCCCCAATCAATTGGGTAACGTTCAAATTCATCTATGACTATTGAACTACGCCTTAAGTTTCCTTTGGACCACGCGGTAATCTCCACTGTGATGAAGAGAATTTAGTGACGAACACATAAAACACCGTCTTGGTTCGCTAATACAAAAGTTTATTCTCTATTACAGAAGAAAGTGTATAAAAATGAGTTGATCATTTTAGCTAGACAGAGAGAAATAAAGGTTCGTGAAGCTTAAGAGAGATAGAGAGAGAGAGAGAAAGCAGACATAGACCTAATAGCATTTTTCTCTTTTGTAGTTCACGAGCGTGTTTGTTTGTTTGTTTCATCTTCACGGCTTCGTAGCCGGTGTGAGATCCTTTTCGGAGCTGACCCGAAATGAGTGCCATTATTTTCGGCCGCCTTCACATCGTCGTGGTTAGTATTTTGCTGCCATTTTCATATTTCATGTCTCGTACCCAACTGACCCTTTTCCGTTTGAGCCAATTAGAATTCGTCGCCGATTTACTGCTGTTACATTTCTATTTTTATCTGTGGTGATTGCTGCTATCCCAGTCTAGACCTTCCCATTGCTTTCTCCCTTATAACCTTTCTCTTTTTCTGTCTCTTTGCTTATCTCGCTTCTCTTTCACATATAAGTTCCTTTCCTTTCCGCCTCCCAGTGGTCTACTAGTAAATCTTGCGATGATATAACTCACTGTCATTCAGAGACCATAATGATTTTACACACTGGTTGAACATCATTATCCATATTTACCAACCTCTCCGCTCGGGCAGGATATGACAAAAGGTCAATTTTTAAGCGGAGTTTTACATGTTTGAATTCAGAGTTTTCCATCTCCTAGACTAGTTGCCTCACCAAGGCTGACAACCCAGTGTGCCTTGCTATTTACCTATAGCTGGAGGGAGAATAATTGGATTCATACATTTCCCAAAGGTATTAGTGCTATATGAAATGCAATTAGTCTCGTCCAGGATTTGAACTCATGTAACCGTGTCCATTTCCTACGACGATAACCATTACACCACGGGCCCCTCAATCATTATTATCAGGTCTCACTGACAGCACATAATTTCCTGATTCTCTCTCTCTCTCTCTCTCTCTCTCTCTCTCTCTCTCTCTCTCTCTCTATTGTCCATCACTTCCGAAAACCACATCATGTGTCCGCACAGAGCTGATGTATATAATGTTTTGCAGGTCGGCCAACACTGGCACATCAATACCCCTACACAGAGACTGATTGACCACTCAGTTGTAATGTTTTGGATCTTAAGTCGATAGGTAATGATTTTTAATGGCTTATTGATGAAAATTAGATATTCCTTGATGGGGTTAAATTTAATTTGTCAGTATATATACAACACATAGAATGTTAATAATACATATTAATGATTTAACATGATATACGTCGTTCTGATGTTAGCATCGTTAAGAAATCAGTCACAGAAATTCGCATTGATACATATAAAAATTGTTTATTCAATGCAGTTGGTAAATAAGTAAAAACGGTAAATCAGTATATTTTCTAAAACTTAGGATAGACTAAATATAACAATATGTTACTTGTTAAAATCAGGAATCATAGAACCAAAAAGGATATGAAATTGTAACATTTTCGCAGTGACTGTTGGCCTCTACAGGTGGGATGCGCATTTATAGCCAAGTTTGCCAGTATTCCGACTTTTTTTGTTCCAGGCAGGTGCACACCTGTCTTGGCATTTGTTTACGCATGCGTCATGTAAGCTTTAAGGCTTGGTTGATGGAGCGTAGGAAAAAATATAGGAATGTTTGTTGGGGAGAAGTGATTCATTCGATATTCCGGAAACAGTGAGATGGATGGTTAGCTCTTTGGCGCCAGAAAATTTATTAGAAAAAAAAAGAAAGAAAAAAAAGATGAAGCAAAGATATTTCTTGGAATTTTTTCTATTTCACTTTTTTTTGCGTTCTTTTTTGTTCCTTTCTTTTATATATATAATTTGCTCACTTTGGCTTGATTCTTTCTTTCTATCGTGGTTTCTTTCTTCTTATTTTCTGTCTTAATTTTTCATCTGTTATTCGTTTTTTATTTAATTATTTATTCCCATCTTTCTTTCTTTCTTTCTTTCTATAATCCTTTCCGTCCTTTCCATCTTTTTTCTTTCTTTCTTTGATCTATTATTATTCTTTCTTTGTTTCTTTCTTTGTTTCTTTGTTTCTTACTGCCTACCTTATTACATTCAATAGCTTTTTTTTTTCATTTTTCCTTTCTTTTTCTCTTTCATTCGTCCCATCTTTCTTTCTTTCTTTCTTTCTAAAAGACTTTATTTCCTTCAATGATTATTTCTTTCCTTCTTCCGTTCTTTCTTTATTTATTTTTAAGATTATTTTTTTCAATCTTTCCATCTTTCTTTCTTTCTTTCTTTCTTTCTTTCTACAATTCTTTATTTTTTCTTTAATTTATTCTTCATTTCTTTTAATGTTTCTTTATCTTTCTATGATTCTTTCTAATATTTGATCTTTACCAGAAGAAAACGAATGATAAAAGCAGCGGATATCCTTGAATATTTCCTTATTTTCTTCTTTCTTTTTTTGAGTTCTTTTTTCTTTGATTTTTCCATTAGTCATTTGTTTTATTTCTTTATCTATTTGATTATTTTCTGTTTAATTCTATGTTTTTCCTTCAAACAGTATTTTTAAAAATTATTTCAATTCTTTCTTTCTTTCTTTCTTTATTTATTTATTTATTTATTTATTTATATATATATTTATTCATCAATTTCTTTTGTTTTATTACTCTGTTCAATTTATTTATTCTTTCATTTTACTTTGAATATTTCTTACCTTTCTCTTTCTTTTTTTCTTTCCTTCATTCACTATTTTTTGAAATTATTATTCTCTATAGAATTTCATCTTCATCAGTGGATTCCCTGTAACGTGATGGTTAAAGCGCTGGTCTACGAAAGCGATTTAGTTCTCTTGTCGTTTTATTGCGTTCACTTTTGGGCTAATACCCTTCAGAAGAGTAAAAACCCTCATATCCTTCAAAATACAGGTTATATTATATCACTACTCCTTTTTCTTCAGGAATATCTTGGGTATTAAATAACCAACGAAAGTCGATAGGCCATAAAACCAATAATATTTTCATCAGTTTCTTTCTTTGATTCTCTCGTTTATTTTTTTCTTTCCTATTACTGGGACTTTGAGGAAATATTATGGATAAATGAAGTACCGCAATAGAAAAAAGCCAACAAAAAGAGGAATGCATTCTTTCTTTAGGACTAAAACAGTTGCGTATAATCTATTGAAAAAAGGGATCTATGTTCGTTTAATAAAAAAAATCCGGTATAATGAATTCTGATTTTAAAATGCAACAGGCCAACTGATTTAAAATGATCTTCCTCTTTACCATCATTAAGAACTGTTAGTTTGAACCTCAGGGCGGTAAATAGAGAAGTGAAATGGAAAACAATAGGAAGATGAATTGGTTTGGTTTGGTTTGGTTTGGTTTTATGGCATAACAACCGCTGTAGATTATTTAATGCCAAATCCATTTTATGCATATATACAGTTTTATTTCTACCAATTCATTTCAGCATAAATACGTAGTTTAAATGTCAAATTAGTTCTATTTTAAACAATTCAGTTTATCTTAATTACAGTTTAGTTATATTTGACTCATAGATAAGACACATGGAGGTTCCTGTGGTGTAATGGTTATCGTCGTAGGAAATGGACACGACACGAGTTCAAATCCTAGACGAGACTGATTGCATTTCATATAGCACTAATACCCTTGGGAAAGATATGAATCCAGTTATTCACCCTCCAGCTATGGGTAAATAGTAGGGCAGACTAGGTTCTTCAGCCTTGGGGAGTCAACTAGTCTAGGAGAAGGAAAACTCTGAATTCAAACCTGTTAAACTCCGCTTAAAAATTGACCTTGTGTCATATCCTGCCCGAGGGGAAAGGTTGGTAAATATGGATAAGACACGTTCATGTGCTCCCACTCCGAGTCAGAGTGGACCTTGGAACGATGGCAATGAAGGGATACACCGCATTCACCAAAGCTCCAGCCATACTGGAACCTAAGGATCAGGGTGTACAGTGTCATATCCAGGACACTCGTTGGGGGAGTCCAAACCCTCTGCAGAGATGCAGTCGGAGTATTCTTTACCCCAGTCAACTTGTCCCTAGATAGATGGAAAATTTGATAAAAGAATTTGAGTTCATTAGAGAAGACCTAAACTGTAAAATAGACGAACGCGAAATCATGGTTTGCAGAAAATCTCGCATGTGGCATGACATTTAAATTTAAACGATTGGAAATCTAAGAAATATTTCTTGGGAAAATATTTTGAGGTATTTTTTACCATATTTGGCCTTTGTTAATTGTCCTTATCAGGACCCTCACAAAAAGAAAATACAGTGGAAAAGTGTTAACAAAGGGAAAAGATATTGATTCACGTCACACTTGTTTTCTACGACCCAACCTAAGTCTGATATTTTCAAATTAAAAGAAAAGTTCATACGTTAAATAGTTATGTTCTCAAAAGCTATCTCTCGAGCGCGTGAAGATTTAGAGAGAGAGAGAGAGAGAGAGAGAGAGAGAGAGAGAGAGAGAGAGAGAGAGAGAGAGAAAAGCCTACCATTGAATACACTTTAGTATTATAAAGGGACATGTTCCTTTTCGAGTTAGATAGATGCGCTCAACTCATCTTAAAACAACATACGATGAATTGTGCTGGAATACATAAAACCAGTGACAAGGAATAATAGATGACTTGTCCTCAAGGATGAGATAGGCTGATGCTTTCCCCAAGAGCATTAATGCGAGGAGAACACAAAGTAACTCAGTCGGAATTTGAACTCAACTCACTGACTACATTATCCGCATTATTAAATGTTAGGCTGTGTCCTGGCCTCCATACATAGAAAAACAACACATATATCTTTCTTTCTTTCTTTCTTTCTTTCTTCCTTTCTTTCTTTATATATATATATATATATATATATATCCCAGCTTCGGGTTAAATAGTGCCACAACTGTACTTATACAAAATGGCTTAAACATGAAATAACCAACGAACGTTTATATACCATTGAACAAAGAACCCAAACCAATCGCTCTTTCTCTGTCTCTGTCTCTCGGTCTCTGTCTGTCTCTCTCTCTCTCTCTGTATATATATATTCACAAACAAGGCTCATTAGATTATTATTTTTGATCCATGCAAACACTGCTTTATTTGGAATGATTTGGTAGAAAAAATATTCAAATCACGCAAAAAATAATTGTTCTGAGGCTATTTGAAATGGTGGTAAATCAAACAGAATTGTTTTAGCTGGAAACGATGTATATTGAATAATAGTGGCGGTTTTTAGTGGGCTGAGAAGTGCAAATCATGGGGAATTTGCAGAATGTTGTTTGTTTGTTTGTTTTTATTTAATGTCTTATCAGCCTTCTCGGGGTATTCAATGCCAAATCCATCGTGTTAGAAGGACAGCAGTGGTACTATTTAACCTATAGATGTGAGCAAATGGGGGTTCGAACCTTTACCAATGGTATTTGTCCGAAAGTGAACGTAATAGCGTGACTGGAGTTAAAACTCGCATAATATGATTCTGTAGTCCAGCACTTACAGCATTACACCACGGGAATGGAGAAGCATGTTTTAGTCAAAGAAATGATTACAAATTGGCTAAACATGTGTTTTCCATTACGAACCCGAATCAAAAAGTCCATAATAGAGAAATTCACTGACACTACGACAAAGAAAAAATGCAGGCGGATCAGTTAATAAAATGCATAATACTGGTAGTCGTCTAGAACATGGTTGGTTGGTTGGTTGGTTGGATTTTATGGCATATCAACCGTTGTATATTATTTGATGCCATATCCAGTCTTAAACAAATAATCAGTTATATTTCAAAGAATTCGGTTTAGTATAAGTACGCTGTTTAATTATCAAAAACATTTTTATTTCAAGTTATTCGGTTTTGTCAAACAGTTCCATTTCAAACAGTTTCGTTTAACATAAGTACGCAGTTTAAAGGTCTAAACAGTTCTTTTTCAAATAATTCAGTTTGGCCAAAGTATGTAGTTTAGTTCTATTTGACCTAGGTGATAAACCAGGGGCTACCATTACGGGCCTGAGTGGAAGTGGGAGCGATGGCAATGAATAGGTGCTCTGCATTCCTCAAAACTCACACATCACTGAAACTTCGTCAGATTGTTTAGTGTCATATACAGGACACTCGTTGGTGGAGTTTAACCCCTGTTCCAAGGTGCGGTCAGTTTATCTAACAGTCCCAATCCGGAACATGAAATGACCCATTATGTTTGTTGGGTGTTGTAATATATATTGACTTGAACAACAGATAACACGTCTGTTATATATCAAGTGGTACATTATAGACACATAAGGAATATTATTTGGCGTTATGTAGTACCAAACTAAGCTGGATTCATACACAGTCAGTAAAAATTGAATATCATAAATTCAGGAACGTGCAGCTGAAGATTAATACTTTTGTTGTTTTTGATTAAAGAGTTTTAACGCTGCAGAATTTGGCATAATTGATCCACAATAAGGATGATTATTGTTTTAAAATACTCCATTAAAAGATTATCACTTTAAAAAATATTCTGAAAGACAATTATTTAACGGTGCTACAGTATAAATATTGCAATAAACATAAGATCAAGTGTAATATATAAATATATACATATATGGCTGAGTGATACGATACTTAGTCTAACGTAATGTTGGGTGGGTTTTGATCCCAGTTTCAAGCGTCTTATGTGTCTAGCCTCTCTGAAGAGTTGTGATTCAACGATACAGTCTGTCAGTGGATAATATATATATATATATATATATATATATATATATATATATGTATATATATATATATATATATGTTTGTTTGTGTGTGTGTGCGTTCAGGTGTTTGTAGTTAGGCTGCAGTCTTTTATTTAAGCATGTTTGATTAAATAATAAAGATACATTTCGTCAATATCACTTTTATTATGATTCATTCAAGTATCCTGATAAGTGTCTTGGTTTCAGGTTGGAATTGATGGATGAATTTAACAAAATATGTCATTGTAAAAACTGCCAGAGTGAACTGGTGAGCTGATGTTTCATCCATTGTCTCATATTTATGCAAAAACTCCTTTTTGTTGCGTTGAAACAATTGCAGACTAAGTTTGAATCGTCGACTTGTTCTTGATCCTGATCGACTGTGAGCAAACGAAGCACCCATTTTGAACACCACTTTCTCATTGACAAATTTTCCTGCAAAATGGCGAATACACAGCCTTCTGATACACACAATGTATCAAATATCAAAAGTAAATTAGTGATAAAATAGGCTAAGAGAAACTCATTCTAAGAAAAAGGAGCAGCATTCAATAATAAAAAAAACATAAGAAAGTAAAAGCCATTCAAACTACAAACACAAAGTAAATTCAAGTCTCATTGAATACCCCATAAACTAGATCTTGTCCCAGACATATTCTCTGACGAAGACATCAAACTGGAAACACACACACACACACACACACACACACACACACACACACACACACACACACACATACACTGACTGGTCCACTCTTGTCTGTTAGTGTGCCATCTGTGGGTCAGATATATATATATATATATATATATATATACACCGACAAAAAGTATAAGGAAAAAATTACCAGTAAATTTCAACCGCACAAAAATTCCCCAAGACACACTCACACATACACAGACAGGAAAAAATAACCTTTAGTGAAATCCAATTCCACTCACACACACACACACACACACACAGAGAGAGAGAGAGAGAGAGAGACAACGACAAAACATATCAAATATCAAATAGGGGCGAAGCAGACTCACGTAAACACACTCTAAGAAAAAGTAAAGAAGACATCTGTATAAATCCTTAACAAACAGAAAATCATTCAAACTGCAAAGACAAATGAGTTGAAGTTTAATTGAGTACCCCATTAACAAGACCTTGTACTATATATGTTCTCTGACGAACCCAACAACCTGCAAACATACACGTATGTAAGAACAAAAGAAAGAAAGAAATTTAAAAAATACAAATCTCTTCGTGGGCCTACCTTTTCTAAAATACTTTTATTCTTTCTTTGGACCTACGACGAATTTTATATATATTTATATGTTCCCAACAATTTGTATTTTTTCTAGTTTTCTAAAGTTGTTTTTCTCAAAATAAGCCACAAAAATTCAACGAAGATTGAAACCAAGTATATATATATATATATATATATATATATATATATATATATATATATATATATATATACTTATTCATCTGTCATTTTTATTAGTCTTTTTATCCACGCTGATTAATTAAACGATCTAGCTGTATGTAAATGGGTGCCCAATCTTTTTATTTTTGTCTTGTGTGTCTGTTCTGTTTATATGAACAACACTAAACGATTTAGCTAAACAACCCCCACCCGTACTAAGAAGTCGTCTCTTTGATCTTAATCTTAATTCTCATGCAAACATTAACTAACCTTCCAGTTCTATTAGAAGAAGGAGTGCGCCTTTACTTCGTGCTAACGCTCTTGCACAAAATTGTCCGTGCGTGTAAGCATCGACCGAAGATGTTTAATCCATAAGAGCCGATGCTATACAAAAATCTTATCTCCTTATCAAAGGGAACAAAAGTTTTAAAACGTTTGCTGTCATTGATGGCCATCGAAGCTCTTTGATTAAATACCGAGGCACGTAAACGTGAAAAAGAAAAAGAAAAACGTGTCGATGGCTTTCACCAGGCTTTAGCAATATGGCGTATTTTCAAAGTCCGATTAAAATTGAACCCACAAAAAATAAAATGAAAATCGACCTTGCTTCCATAAGTCCACGTCTGTCTCTACGTATAATTATATATAGTTAAATTTAAAAAAAAACGGAAATTCAATAAAACGAGTAGGTAACTGTTCAACTCTCCCCCTCCCCCTTCCCCCCGTGTCTATTCTGTTTTGTTTATCCATTAGATCTGAAGAAGTCCTTTTATATTTTTCTTCTTGTTTTTGGTTCACACCAGAAAGGAAAAACAGGATGGAAATAAATTTATAATCCTAAAATAACCGGTCTTTGTTTTTTTTCTTTAAAGAAAATATAATTATATATATATATATATATACATGTGTGTGTGTGTGTGTGTGTGTGTGTGTGTGTGTGTGTGTGAATAATATGAAATAAGTTTTGGATATGTATGTAAACACTTCATATATATATATATATATATATATATATATATACAAATGTTGATTCCTTGGATGAGACATTTTTGTCTGAGGGTCGAGAATCCAGATAAATATCCCCATATGTCAAAGATAAAATAAAACAAGGAAAAATCATTTACGACTTTGAGTTTCGTATAGCTGATATTGAAGTGTGTTTGTATTCACACGTTTGAAGTTCGTTTAGAGAGAGAGAGAGAGAGAGAGAGAGAGAGAGAGAGAGAGAGATAGAAAGATAGACAGAGTGAGAAATAGAGAGAGGGGTAAAAGGAAAGATAGAAAGGGAGGCAGATAAAGATAGAGAGAGAAAGACATCGATCGAGAGAGAGAGAGTGAGACAGACAAACATTTTCATTTAATGTTTTGTCTAGTTCATGGTATGGACAAAATGCCCCCAAATATGTATAATATTATCACAAAGTAGCTATGTATTTTTCGACAAACGATATACCGAAGATAAAATGCTAATAAGAAGCCTTTATCCTTACCAAGTTGAAGAGGACATATAATTAGAGTTTGCTGTTCCAACGAGTGTACGGATTGTCTAGTTATTCATAATTGCTTGGAATGAAACACTTGAGAAATATCTCGGCTTTACTTACTCAGGGTCACATCTTGTGACTGCTTACCATATCCTCAGAAAATAAGTGGCCACTTGTGTGGATACTGAAGAGGTTCCAGTCTTTTTGTTAGGGACTGTAGAATACGCCAACTGCATATCTGCAAAGAGGTAAGATCTCTCCCAAAAATGTGAGTCCTGATATGACACTGAACTATCTGATGGAGATGACTCAGTCTTTGAGTCCTGGGGAATGTGTGGCAATCCTTCAGTGACATTACTGCCAGGTCCACTCTTGCCTGTTAGTGTTCCATCTGTGGGTCAAATAAAAAAATTGAATAATTTTTTTATACTTAAAACCATTTTATTTTGTGTAAACAAATAACTGATATAAATTGAATTATTGATATTACATAACAGTACGTGGAGGTTGGTTGGTTGTTTGGGTTTTATGGTATATCACCCTTTGTAGGTTATTTAACGCCAAATCCATTTTTATGAAAATAGTTCTATTTCAAAGAATTCAGTTCAACATGAGTACATGGTTTAAATGAAAGTACACTTTAATTGTGAAAAACATTTCTATTTCACGCTATTCAGTTTAGTCAAACTGTTCTAATTCAGCTAGTTCAGTTTAGTATAAGAACAGTATTTGTTTACACACAGTTAATTGACAAAGCAGTTCTATATTAAACATTTCAGTTTAGTTTACGTAGAGTTTAAATGTCAAAAAACAGTTCTATTTCAAATAATTTAGTCTTGCATAAGCATGCAGATTAAAATATAAGTACGGTTTGTCAAAAATATTTCTATTTCAAGCAATTCAGTTTAGACAAATAATTCAATTTAGCATAAATATGCCGTTAGTTCTATTCAACCTATAGATAGGGCCCTATCAGGTGCTACAACGCCGGGCCAGAGAGGACCTGGGAGCAATGACAATGAAGGGGTGCACAGTATTCTCCAAAGCCCCAGCGTTACTGGAACCTCACCATCAGATTTTTTAGTGTCATATCTAGGATAATCACTGATCCTATTTTCCCAACCCCTCCGCTTGGGCAGGATATGACACAAGGTCAATTTTTAAGCGGAGTTTAACAGGTTTGAATTCAGAGTTTTCCTTCTCCTAGACTAGTTGCCTCACCAAGGCTGAAGAACCTAGCCTGTCCTACTATTTACCCATAGCTGGAGGGAGAATAATTGGATTCATACCTTTCCCAAGAGTATTAGTGCTATATGAAATGCAATCAGTCAGGTCCAGGATTTGAACTCGTGTCTCCGTGTTCATATCCTGCGACGATAACCATTACACCACGGGCACTGATGGGTCTTATCCCTCTGCTGAGAAGCAGTCTGTGCATTCTACAGCTCCACCCGACTGGGCAAACAGTACATTGAACAATTTTATTGAGTGTAAATGAATGAATTGTACTGAATAGAATTATTAGTTTAAAAAACAATACTAGAAGCCATTTAACTGTATCAGTCGCAACAATACTTGAAACTCTTTCAATCTGTGGAAACAAATGATTTATTGTAAATAGGATTATTAGATTTCTATAGAAATACTCAGCACAATTTAACTGTATGGAAACAATAGTAATACTCAAGACAATTAAACTGTATGCAAACAGTACAAATACTCAGGACAATTTGACTGTATACAAACAATAGTAATACGCGAGACAATTTAACTGTATGCAAACAATACAAATACTCAAGACAATTTAATCGTATGCAAACAATAGTAATGCCCAAGACAATTTATCTGTGGGCAGACAAATTAGCTGTAACAAAATCAAAATTAAAGCGACCATCAAACAACTCGAGTTCAAATCTTATATGTACAAACAAACAGGATTTGGCATTAAATGATCATCAAGAAGGCTAGATGAAAAAAAAAACACCATTAATATGAGCACAGGTAAAAATTCATACATAATATGAGAAAAGAAAAAGTAAGAACATTAAGTTTATAAGTACCAAAAATCCACTCTGAATTGTCCAGCAGGACACATAGCGTAACAGTTATAGGCATTGGTTCCCGAAGCTTCTAAGGAGATAATAATCCGGAGGTTGCAGGTTCAGTCTTCACTGCAGACGTGTTACATTACAGGAATACTTTACACTTGTACTCGGTTATGGCCAACGGAATCAGAGCCGGTGACCCCCCACCCTGGATTCAATAAAGGACGAAGTTCCGTGAAAGTTCCCGAGTTCGACAAACACCTGAAGAAGGCCGGAGGACATATCGGCCGAAAAGTTGTAGAAAAATTACACGAAATAAGATAAACCTAAACTTGAAATTATCTGCCACGTCCAATATCGATGAGAATGTCTGAGTTAGATGGATGTTTCCATTTAGAACTGCAATTGGAGAAAAAATCACGGAAGAATTGGTTGGACTGAAGCATTTTTAGAAGAATTGTCGAGAAAGAGATGATGAAAGAAGGAGATGCTAATTTCATTAATAATCATCAAGGCGTGGCGAATTCATGTTTCCCCCCCTCTCTCTCTCTCTCTCTTGTGTCCGTACAGAACTTGTGAATTTAAATTTTAACTGGTTGGCCAACAGTATTTTTTCCATGTTTGGTAGTTCATCCTCATCATCATGTCGTGCGGCTAGCACGGATATCCCTGACCCTCTCTCTCTACGTCTCCCTATCATTCATTGCCTCTGGCAGGTCTTCAGGGTTACATTCTGTATCATCACATAGCTGCTGTATGTATGTTCGAGCTGGTCGTCCTGCTTTTGATTGGCCATATGCGGGGGTCCATAAGAGTACATCACTTACGAGCTCGTCCTTGCTTCTCCGGCAGTGTCCGGCATGTCTAGTTCATCTAGCTTGGATAATTTTCGTGATAGGTGGTAGATGACCGTATAGTTGGTGCCTTGTGGGGTGTTGCTGCCAGAACTTGTTCAATATTGCTCTTAACATTCTTGTATAATTGCCGTCTAGCTTCTTCTCCAACCATTTATTTAGCGTCCAAGTAGTGTATCCATATAGCAGTATCGACACGACCGCACTTCCAGGTAGCGGTCACATCGATATTGCTATATGGATGCACTACATGGACTGTAACAAAACGGCTGGAGAAGAAGCTAGACGGCAATTACACAAGAATGCTGAGAGCAATCTTGAGCAAGTCCTGGCGGCAACACTCCACAAGACACCAACTGTACGGCCACCTGCCTCCTATCACGAAAACTATTCAAGTTAGACGAACCAGACATGCAGGACACTGCTCGAGAAGCAGGGACGAACTCATAAGAAATGTACTCTTATGGACCCCCACACATGGCCGTGCAAAAGCAGGACGACCAGCACGAACATACATTCCGCAGGTGTGTGAGGATACGGGATGTTGTCCTGAAGACCTGGCTAGGGCGATGAACGATAGGGAGGAGTGGCGAGAGAGGGTCAGTGATATCCGTGCTACCAGCGCGACATGATGATGATGATGATGATCGAAAGCCAATCGATAGCTGTCCATCCCTTCG